>BFEA01001046.1:197988-208119 GCA_003427395.1 Chara braunii
GCGGGCGGGCGACCGACCGACCGAAAAAAAAAAAGAAAAAAAAACACAACCGCCTTAATGAAACCTCCTCCCTGACACCACCGCCGGGTCTGAGTTACGATGAACGCCTTTTCGAACTCAGGCCCTGACACAGACGCCCATGCCTGTTTTTTCTGCCCATTACGAACTCCCATGTGACATAAACGTACTTCCCCCTTTTTTTTTTGTTTTTCTTTGGAAAATCTGATGGGCGAGCATCCGACAGGGAGTGATAAGAGCAACACTATCCAGCGGCCTAGCTCAGTTGGTTAGGCACACAAGTGGCATTCAGGAGGGTGTGGGTTCTAGCCCCATGAACGCCTGCGGCATCCCATGATCAGTATTAGTGGGGTCTATGACCCACTGTTATACCGTGTCAAACGCGGGGACGCAGCCATTCGGGTAGCATGCTTTATGCTCTAGACAGTAAGCTTGGCAAAAGTCTTATGAAGTGGGGGATGGGCAGTGTTCTGGATGGTGGCGCCCAAAGCCAACACTCTCCCACACACCACACACAACCCACTCACACCCGTGTTGGCTGAAGACCTTACTGATACCAACTGGGAGGATCCAGCTCACCATCTCAGTTGGATGGCACAAAGAATGCCACAGGCGGCCGTGGGGATTGATCCCACAACCTCCTGAATGCCACTTGTGTGCCTAACCAATTGAGCTAGGACGCTGGATGGAGCCCAGATTCTTCTATGGCAGGAGGGGGGGGGAAAAAAAAAAAAACAAAAAAAAACTGAAAAACAAATAGCAAGCTACTGAGGGCTCTACCACCCCACACGCAGCCAGGAAAAAGGGCATTTCAAGCTCTAAACTACTAGCAGTGTATCTACCAGACTACCTGTGTTCTACCAGAAGATTCATGCTCATGTTGCACAGTTGGTCAGTAGTGGAGCAAGGCCCTCGATCTCGACACTCTCGGGGCAAAGGTAAGTGCATTTTTTCTTCTTTTTTTTCCGAAAGTCAATACGTTTTTTTTCCGGAAAGCCAACGAGGCAGGGCAGTCCGTTCTAGATTTCGTTACTTGGTCGTAGTAAACAGCAGAATGCTCGATACTGTATTTCTGGGAAGATGCAGTAGAAGAGAAAACAAACAAAAGCGGAAACCACCCACAGCCAAATCGCCCGCCCACACCCATATCGCCCGCCCCCAGTTTGCAACGGGAAAAAACTCTATCCCTCAAAAGGGAAACAATGGACGGCGCCCTATACTAAATTGCAACGACCTTGACAAGCTAACCTGCCCTACGACCGGTCTTAGGGACGACTGCGACCGGACCCTTTTGGGTGTCGGAGACCCCAAACGAACCCGCCCTAGCGAAGTTGTACTGCACGACCTTACCGAAAATAGAAAGAAATGAAACGACGAAAATGGAACCCACACAAGCGCAGCCTCCTGGCTGCGAACACGGGTGTGAGTGTGAGCGTGAGCGTGAGTGAGTTGTGTGTGGTGTGTGGGAGAGTGTTGGCAATAGCCACTTCTGCTACTCGATGGGGGTTGATGGGGGTTAGGGGAAGTAGATGGGAGGCAGAGCTACTGGCAAAATGCTCGGTCTTTGCATTAGCCGCCCGCCCCCAGCTGGCGGCCCCACCCTACTCCCTGACCACCGCCAATTAGGGCGGGGGGCAACATGCATCCCCTGTATAGGCTTAGAAGAAGTGTAGTTAGATAGTGAAAGGTGAAATTGAGAGAAGAATATAGCTTAGTTAGAAAAAAAAAAAAAAGAGCAATACCCTGTCCGAGAAACCGCCCTCAGATTACGCCTTTCTAGTGGTGGGGAGCTGCACCTGCTGGAAAGCGGGTCCAGACCAACGGTCCTAGCGGTACACCAATGAACTGTTCAAATGCAGAATCCAGATGCAGTGAGATTAACAAATGAACGTACCTTTGAAGAAACAAGCGGCTGCCCGCCGAGGGAGGAAAAAACAAAATATCACGAACATCAGGGACAGTTTGTTCCTCCATGCGGCCAGGCAGCACCAAGCAGGCTGAGCTGCATTCAATGGGGTGGCTGACATGGCGGCTGATGTTTCCATGTTCTCGCAGGTTATACCATGCGGAGTGGGGGGTACCATGTGGTTGTGGGCGCGATGGTACATGGGCTGGGTGGTACAAAGGTCCCAAAGCAAAAACAGAAACCATGCCAGCCTCCCCCCCAAAAAGCTTGGCCCATATGGCTGAAAGGCAATCAAGGAGGGGTCGGTGATAGTCATGTGTCTGGGCTGGCTAGCACAAACGCCGCTCCAAACCCCCCACTGCCCCCCCCCCCCCGCGAAAAAATAGACACCTCTCAAAAAAAAAGTCCGGGTATGGGAAAACCTGTCCCCGCAGAAAACAAAATATATGGCCGTCACCAGGCTGTGTATATTTCCATGATCTAGCAGAAGATTCGTTCTCAATTGGTACATTTGGTGTGAGGCCCATAGTCACACTACCACGTTCCTAAATGTACATGACCCTTCAAAAAAAAAAAGACGTACGTGACTGTACCTGACAATAAATACAGCCTTAAACCACCAGTACATCCGGGCCAACCCCGCATGTGCGAAGCAGGACCAGGCACATTTCGCAGGGATTGCCCACAACTATGGGCGGACGAGGAACAGGGAGTGGAAGTTAAGACGACTTGGAGAAGCGTTTGGTGCAGATGTGTGAGAAGAGGGATGCTGATGACATGGGCAAGAAGTAGGACGACTTCCAGCAGTATAAGGAGATGGGTGCCATGTCCAAGGGCAACAAGATAACCTACCGCGACAATGTCGCCTGGGAGGACGTCGGATTCCTGAACGCTTTCAATTGGGGGAACGTGATTTCTTCAAGCTCAGATCGGTGGAAAAGAAGGAAAGCGTGCTTCAACTTCAGAATGGATGACCGGATGTACAAGGAGACCGGCGCCATGTTGAAGGGCAACAAGGTAACCTACCCCGACAATGTCCCCAACACTAGTGCACTGGGATGAGTTCACTTGTCGGGTAGAGTGTCCGCTGCGGGATAGTCCGCCACCGGGGAGGAGGGAGGGGACGCCAACGACGGTGAGCACGGTTCGATTAGGAACTCCCGCTTCAGCGCATGGAGCAGGGGGGGGAGGGGGAAAGGGAAGAACATGCGGCAGCAGACGTTTGAGGCTGTCGCAGATGTGATGGAGAAACACGGCACACTCATGACGGAGACCGTGAAGGGTGCAAGCAAGCGGCGAAGCTCCACCTTAGTGTCCAGTAGCGGCACTATGAGGCATCGGAGGAGGCCAAAAAGGCTGATGTGCTCAGCTCTGTTGGACATCGCCAAAGCCGTCCGGAACAGCTCTTGAAGACCTCATCCCCCTCATGTCCGCCATGACTGTCGTGCCCATCTTCACATTTCGCCACCTGTAGGCCGGGAATGTTGATGACACCATAGTTGTCGCGTAGTTGTCGCGTTGCCTTCCTGCCTGGGAGCGCGTCGTAAGCGACGTTGTCTTTTCTATTTCGCCTCAGAGTCTTTGTTCTTGTTATTTTTATTTTGTTCTTCTTGAAGGTAGTACTCGGCTGTTCGGCTGCACTGTGATATTTACGCCCTGCGAGCTGCAGAGCGATTTCTCGGGAGGGATCACTGTCCCTTGTACATTTTCATGTTTGTAGCAATCATGACATTGTTCTTTTGAAATCAACTCTCTCTCTCTCTCTCTCTCTCTCTCTCTCTCTCTCTCTCTCTCTCTCTCTCTCTCTCTCTCTCTCTCNCTCTCTCTCTCTCTCTCTCTCTCTCTCTCTCTCTCTCTCTCTCTCTCTCTCTCTCTCTCTCTCTCTCTCTCTCTCTCTCTCTCTCTCGGTATCTGTGTGTGTCTCTCTCTCTCTCCCTGTCTGTCTGTGACGTATATACATTCATGCTTGGACTTTTGCTGAGTGCGTGTGGATGGGGGGAAAGCAAATGTGTGTGGGTAGGGAAGCAAAAAAATAAAGGCTTGTTGCTGACAAAAACGGAAAGTAAGAAACTTGGATATAATGTTCTTGTCCTCAGGAATGGCAGACCCTCAATCGTTGACCCACACGCCAAAGCTATCCAGTGGATGAATAACATGAGGTCCATGTCCACTTTTGGGAAAACAACTATCGAAAAGAAAGCAGTTGATGCATCGCCAAGAATAGGATGTGTGGGGGAAAAAAAAAACAACTTTCAAACATGGGAGAAGCTCACCTGTTGTGATCATTTCTTAGTGCTCCCTTGCGTTGCGAAGATGGCAACACCAAACTTCAGTCCTGCCACTGCCCAAGAGGTGGGGGTGCACTACCTCCATAAGGAGCGCCCCCCCCCCCCCCCCCCCCCCCGCCCCCATACACACACCCTCAACGAGGGTCGTCCACTTCCCATTTGACATCTTTGTGCTCGTGTCGTCTCCTTGGAGGTTATGTATACCGACGTTCGCCGGCAGAGTCATGGATCGACTTTTGTCGGCTGGGAACACGTTTACTTCACAGGCACAATGACAAACTTTCATCAGATCTTGTGCCGGTGGGTTTCAGACATGGCGTGAGCAAAGTGCAGGTGAGGTATGTGGACGCCGAGTGCAATAGACATGAGGTCACTAAAACTGTGTGTGTGCATCGGGGTCGCGGTGGATGTTATATGCGAAATGGTGGTTGTGGAGAAATGCGGGAGGACAATCTCTGAAGGCACAGTGGGCGAGGTGGATGTCGTGTGGGATATCGTGGACCTGTATGTGTCCGCCATCATTGTCGAGTTTGATGGTAAGATCCACAGGGACGCCTTGTACAGGGTGGTCACCATCCCACCACTGGTGGACAGGGGAGAAGTCGGGGGGGCCGTTGCATGCGGACAACGTGGCGTTGTCTTCATTTATTGAAGGTGAAGTTGAGAGCGGCCGGGTCGGGTGAGGAGTGGATGGAGGAACTGTGGACGGCAACATTTTTTTTCGAAGTGGTTGGGGAAGTGTGTCTTTGGGGATTGTTTGATTTTGCTTTTGTGTGTTGGGGGGGTGCAGAAGGGCTGGGGGGTTGGGGGAGGAGGGTTGGCGAGAATATTTTGTACATGGAGCCTCCACGGGATCTATACGCGTGGGGGATGACGTGGATGCTGAAGGGTTTCGTGAGACAGGGCGGTTCTTTTGTGTCATTTCACTGACGATTGATGTCCGGCTTGTCACAGAACACCCTTCGCTGGTCCCCGCACACTAGGCCCGCACAGAAGCAAGGATGACGCAAATGCTGGTGTCTCCCTCCATAAAAGAGGGTGCCGCCGTCTTCAATTTTTGCGGCTCATGAAGTCCGTGCAACAGCTTCGTGTTTGCTGTACCACAGCGACCACCGCATAGGCGGTTCTCTTTTGTCATTTCACTGACGATTGATGTCCCGCTTGTCACAGAACACCCTTCGCTGGTCCTTGCACACTAGGCCCGCACAGAAGCAAGGATGACACAAATGCTGGTGTCTCCTCCATAAAAGAGGGTGCCGCCGTCTTCAATTTTTGCGGCCCATGAAGTCCGTGCAGCAGCTTCGTGTTTGCTGTACCACAATGATCACCGCATAGGCGGTTCTCTTGTGTCATTTCATGACGATTGATGTCCCGCTTGTCACAGAACACCCTTCACTGGTCCTCGCACACTAGGCCCGCACAGAAGCAAGGATGACGCAAATGCTGGTGTCTCCTCCATAGAAAATTTAAAGCCCATGAAGTCCGTGCAGCAGCTTCATGTTTGCTGTACCACAGTGACCACCGCATCCCGTGCGGGTCGTCCACGTCAGCGTTCTCACCTTGTCATCGCATCGTCCACCGCACTTCGCACGCCTGTCCCGACGCACATTCCGCAGACTAGGCAAGCAACGTGGCGCCATTGTTGACGTCACGTTCTCCATTGGATCAGTGTGGCGAGTGGCCTGGGCGATCGTCGGCACCCACATATTTGAAATTCTCCGTGGTCATCGGTGAAGAGTTCATCATGTCCACACGTGGTGGTACCGCCCGAAGTGGACGGGGCAAGAAGCACGATGGAAACACCACTGACTTATACAGGGGTAGAGGGCAAGTGGCAAAACCGAAAAGGGCCAAACTGAATGACAACGATCGCGAGACGAATGACAGCGAGGGCGGACATGGCGGAGCGGACAATCCAGAAGTCCTGCTTACGTGCCGCCTGAAGAACATTGTTGTGGTCGCTTTTGGGATGAGGACTGAATGGGTGCCGCCATCACCTTCACCCGTACTTCTCGGCGCATGCGGAGCAGGGACGTCGGGTGGCGCAGGAGAGGAGGACGTCTTACGTCCGGAGGGAGCAAGAGGGGCTACAAGGAGAGAGCCGTGGAACATCCAACTGGCACAGTAGGAACGGATGCTGGCCGTGAACCGCACGTGCAGCGGTTGCAGACACGTGTGACGCCACATCAGGCACGTGGAGGCAATAGGACGGCAGCTGCTGTGGACGGTCGAGGGAGAGACGAGAGGGAGCGTTGTACTGAAGGACTGCGGGTGGACCAGAACACGAAGGACAATGATGACAATCCACTCATCAAGAGGGTGTGTAGGAAAAGTGTCATGAAGGAGTTGCTTGCCGGGCAAGACGGTGGGTGAATGAGAAGGGTTTTTGGACTAAGGGAGGGTCATCACTTGTATGATGACCTGCACAAGACGAGGGAGCACTTCGCCACCACTGCTGGAGGACTCCCGCTTGGGAACCCGCCAAAGGGCGTCGTCATGCCTAAAACCCCACTCGCGCTTTCGAGGAACGCCAACCTGTCCTAGCTACAGGAAGCTTTGAGCTATGGAGCAAAGATGGAGAATGTCGCCTTGCGCATCCTCCACGGGTGGATATTTAAGTCCACCCAGAAAGCAAGGGGTTACACCCTCGCCGAGCAATACGTTTTCAAATCCGTAGTGAGGGACATGGCCTGAGCGATGTGGCACACCGAAGAGTGGGCGAATGTCGTAAGCTCAGCGGTCGTGCACCTCACTCTGGAACTCGGGATGGAGTTGCCATTGTGGTTCACTGGGGCTTACATAGAGGACAGGTCGGATGACATCGACCTGGCGAGGTATCAGGAAGCGAATCGCGGGTCGTGCGTGCCTTCATAGACATAGTGGAAGTGGGGCAGTTAGTGGACGGCGGTCGTGTGTCGTACGATCGTTTCGCCCGGGTCGCAGACACCATCAGGCTGGTCCTCGTAGCGTGCATGTGGATCATGCGAATGACATGCGATGACCCAAGATCCCACATTTAAGCTTCAGACTTTGCCATCCACATGGCGAAGCCGATGCTGGTGTCACCAATGCACCACCTTTTCAATGTCAGACGCTAGGTGTCAACTGCTGCAAACGCCATCACAGAGCGACTAGGGAAAGCGAAAGTCACGTTATGGGAGTACCCCAACCACATCCCAGAGTGGGCGTCATGCGGTGTGAAGTTCTGCCATGTTACCAGCCTAGCGGATCTTGAAGAAGCCAAGCGGTGGGATTGGTTTGGGAACGGGGCCACCGGAGAGCGACGACGATGACGCGGAGGACAAGGCTTCGTAGATGATCGTCCAGACTGCAAAGCGGAGTGGGTGGGGGGCTTTGGGTGCGGACTTTGACATGGACCATCAACGATTGCATGCTACACATGCAGTCATACCTTATGTGCGTGTGTGGGAATGCGTGTGTGAGTGATTGTCTTTGCTCGTGTACGCATACACATCTGCGTTTCAAAATTGCTCATTGCAGTGCAGTAAACATTTTGTAAAGGACCCGCTTTCCAGCAGGTGCTGCTCCCCACCAATAGACGGAGCCTCCCAGAGTATGCTAGTGGTGTCTGCTCTTACCAGCACCACTAGCATTCACTCGGGCTGGTGTTCAAAAAAAAAAAAAAAAAAAAAAAAAAAAAAAAAAAAAAAAAAAACATTTTGTAAATATAAATGTATGTGTAAACAAATACTAAACGTTGATGACATTTCACATGGACGTTCGTGTACTAAACATTGCGACGGTGACGGCTACGACGATGTCGTGTGATCGGCGACCTGTTTCAGTTTTTTTTTTGTTTTTTTTTTTCCGTGTTCACCTTGTTTTCTGTTTGTCCTCGCTTGGTGCCTTCTTCTGGGGATGCCATGGGAACTTTTGCAACATACCTTTGCTGCAAAATGGAAATGTGGATGAGAACTTTGTATTTGCTATCCAACAATGCTTCCGTCAAGGGACACCATGATTGACTTTCTTCCTTTCACACCCAGGTCATTCATTTTACTTTCTTTTCAGCTTTGCACCGAAAATATGGCCGTTATTATCATCCAATAAAGTCATCACTCACATTCAGCACAACCGCACAACAGCCAACGACCGAAGATCATCCACATATGCAAAAGTGTCAGGGGATGCACATCTTGCATCATCCATGATCCAAAGAATTGAAAAGGTGATCCAATCCACAAGAACAATTAACCACTGACATTATCCGCCACAGCGTGATGCAACGGGTGAACATCTAACAACAGAATGGGAAAAAAAAAAAAAAAAGAAAGAACGACAAGGTCTGCCACGGGAAGACGTGGACAAAGTACACTATGTTGTCGGCCGTGGCATCACAACTGCAACGTGCTGGGCTATCATCTAACCTTTCAAAGGTGCCTCCGCAACCTTCCGCTCAATGGGCTACATGTGGGAGTGGGGAGAGTGTGAGAAATTGCCAGCGTGCACAGACGGTCGACAACACCCCGCCAACGACACTGATCGAATCGCAGTCACTCGTGCATCATGCTCTCGGACAAAGCTTTCATGCAATGCAGACGCGCACTCACTTTTGAACCCTGCTGCCACGGGGTGAGGTGGGTGGTCCATCCCCCGGTCCACCTGTCGTCCCACGCCGTTTGCATCCACCTCCCATAACAGATTCTTGTTGAAGTCGTATCCTCGCATCGATGAGGATGTTATGTAGAATGCACGCTGCCATGAACTGCTGGGGAAGACTCTCCATGTCCGTCTTGTGTGTGTGAAAGAACAGCTTCCATCCCGAAAGCTCTCTCCACCGCTCCCCTGTCGACCCTCTGTCTGTTGTTGAACCTTTCCAGGACCTCGTCGGGATGCTGATTAAGACCTCTGTACGGCACGACCACCCACTCCATGAGTGGATAACCGTTATCATCAAGGAAGTAGTTGTGCGTCGTCACCCTGAGTGGCAGCGTCACAGGAGGGCTGCGGAAGAGGTCCACTTCCTCTGCGCGCGTCCATAATTGGAAGCTAAAGCACATGAATGTCATGGCAGCTCCCCAGATAACCGACCTGGACGTCCAGCACACGCAAGTCGAGGTTGACTACCACTTGTGCAATGACGGAGAAACAATGTTTGCTGTAGAAGTAGTTCTCGCTTGGCGTGCTCGCAGGTTTGTCGATGAAGATGTGTGTGCAGTCCATACGCCCATAGCAGTTGGGAAAGGCCTTCTGTGCGAACGCGCGCAGAACGACCAGCTTCCGTTTCTCCGCTCGCCCAACAATACAGCACGTACACCACAATGTGCTCTGGTGTCAATGACACCCTGTAGAATGCAACCTTCCGCTGCAGATGAGGGGACAATGCCTCCACGATCTCCTGAAACACTCTCCTTGGCATGCGCAGCTTGTCTTTGTAGAACTCGTCAGTTGCATTGTCGCACAATCGGAGATCCTTCCACATCCCTTCCATCCTCCGTTTCATCCACCATCTTGGCATCACCCGCGGGAAGAAACTTGACACCATGGCAGAGGAGAATTGTATGACGACCTCCGAAGCGGACACACAATCTGGGGCATCCAGCAATTGCTGCATGAGTCTGCGCGTTGAAAGCTTCAACTTCAGGTGACACAAAACCCTCTCCGCATGAAAACGAATGGTGACTGCTGACACAGCCACCACCACGACACTTCTCTCCTCTGTAGTCAACCCCTTCGGCGGACTCAACTGCCCACCCTCCATTGATGAAGCCAAACGATCTGCACACCCTCGCCACTGCTCCTGCCACTGCAATGTGCGCCAGTGCCTGGGCGAACGTCTACTGCTGCCGACCTTCCGCAACAGTAGCCGTCTTTCCCCAGCCCTTCGTCACCACACACACACACACACACACACACACACACGCACACACACACACACACACACACACACACACACAC
>BFEA01001046.1:213457-228666 GCA_003427395.1 Chara braunii
GTGTGTGTGTGTGTGTGTGTGTGTGTGTGTGTGTGTCTTGCTCGCACGCTCGCTCGCTCAGTACTGACTTTCATAGAATTTGTATGCATCTTTCTCCCCTTCTTTCAGGGTCTGTGTGACCGCCAGCTCATTCATCAGCAGTTAAAGCTGCGTAGTACCCAGCTGAACTGAGGACATCAGTGCTGTGATTTTGAATGTGGATGTACATTTGCCTATTCTGATACATCTGGAAACGTATTTTCAATGCCAAAAAAAATCATGGTTTTGCATTTGCAAGTAATAAAAAAAAATTGCAACTGCTATGTGCTATGTACAGTTGTTCTCCCCCCTCCCCCCTTTAAAAAAAATTGCAACTGCTATGTACTGAGTACAGTTGAGGGCTTTTGAAGTTTTGAACCCATTTCTATCTTGGGGCCTTACGAGGAGGTACTTCACCCTATTACTCACTGCAGAAAAGATGTTGCTATTTCTGTGCAAGCTTGACAGAAGGAAATAATTCAGACAAGTATGTATCTGACCTCAATGACAGCCAGACACGTATGTATCTGACCGTAATTACGTCCAGAGCTCAATCAAAAACACCCCAGTGTGAGTATGCGCTGATACAGTCCCTCTGCACTTGTCAGATTTCTGTGGAGACTGCAGAGCCAAGACCTAAGCTCTCTTCATCTATGCGGCATTTCCACTCTGTACATTATTTCTACTGAACGTGAACCTAGTCAATAAATCATTTGCTATTCATTTCCAACCTTTTTTTTTTTTTAATTAAGGGGGTCAGAGGGGGAAAGCCAACGAAGCAAACCATGCATGCGGCGCATCACGTGCGCTGCATAGCGCATACGCACACGTGCATGGACAGATGCAGTGCATTTACAAACAAAAACATAAAAAAAAAAAGAAAAAAAAGAAAGGGTAAAAAAAAAAAAAAAAAAGTGTCCCTCCCTTTTTTTTTTTTTTTTTTTTTTTTTTGATTGACATTTGAAACTCATTTATTGCAAAAGTCAACTGATGAGGCCGGGGACCTCACAATTCAACCCGGAGTTATCCCGGCAGCATCAGCCGGTTTAGCTTATTCTAAAGACTCTAAACTAGTAAAATAAAATGAATTCGAAAACCGAATAAAGCCGGACATACTGTCCACTACCAACCAAATCTCCTACTATAGACCCTAGGAGCAGAGTGATCCCCTCATCTCTCACTGTCTGAAACACTGTGAAGAGCCCGAGCTGCCAAGACGGGTTTCTCGCCACACACCCAATGGATACACCTCAAGTCTGCTTTTCACCGGTTCTATCTTTCCTCCCAGCCAGTAGCGTTCCCACTGCCCCTCGTTACACTCCCACTGTTTTTAAGGTGGCATCGCTACTAGAAGTTCCGTGGACTTCACTCTTTTCCGTGGACTTCACTCTGAGCTACTCTCAATTACTTCCCTCTTCTGTTGGTGAATTTGGGCAAGAGCCTTCTCAGAACAACTGCAGACGTATCAATTACATTCCTCAAGCACAGTGGTTTCCTCAATTCTATCCGGGCAAGCTTCTCATCGTTACTGCCCAAAGCACTGTAGTGTCCCTCCCTTTGAAAATTGTTAAGTGCACAAAAAAAAGAATCTCGGGGCCACTTCGTACTACTCATTGGATATATTCTCTTTTCCGAAAGGTACCCTGCAAAGAATCAGCAGGGTTCCCATGCTTTTGGAAGGATGTCCATTGAACTGCTGGCAGACCTTGAGCAGGCCAGCAATATATCCTGGATTCGGATTCAGGTCTGTGTTGCAAGAGTTATGGGTTACGTAAGTACTACAAACACTGCAGTAGCTGTCTCAATTTTTTGTTTTTCCTTTTCTTACGTGCAGTGGCCCTAAGGCCCTGGCTCCACTCATCAGCACTTGCACAAAAGAAAAACATATGGCTTGTATGGTTCCAGCTTCTAGGAGAAGATTCATTCTAGTTTTGCACATTTGGTGAGTAGTGGAGTGAAGCCCTGAAAATCACATGCCGAGTTAGTAAGTCCGTAACCCATAACTGCTGAAACACGGACCTGAATTCAAAGCTAGACCATATATAGCAGGCCTGCTCCCCCCTTACTACAAGTCCACTGACTACTCTTCTCCTGCCTATGGGACCCTTGCCAATTTTTGGCAGGGACCTTTTGAAGTACCGGCAGGGGTTGTCTGAATAATGTGAAAAGGCTCTTTGCTTTCTCTCTCTCTCTCTCTCTCTCTCTCTCTCTCTCTCTCTCTCTCTCTCTCTCTCTCCCCAGCATGTATACACACATCACGGTTGCTTTTTTTCTTTTTCTTTTTCTTTCCGCGCATCAGCGATCAGCGCACCGCACTTCATCTACGCGACGCAAGTATGAAGCAAACAAATGGTTTACTAGTCAGAATCATGGATAAATATCATAGTTCTGGCGCACTGCTACGGTGCGCAGTGCGGCGCGGGGTGCTGTGCGCCATGTGCGAGAGAGTGGTGCACGGGTACGTGCGCAAAAAAAAAGAAAAAAAAGAAAAAAAAAGGCTGTGCATGCGTGTGTGTGTGTGTATGTGTGTATGTGTGTGTGTGTGTGTGTGTGTGTGTGTGTGTGTGTGTGTGNNNGAGAGAGAGAGAGAGAGAGAGAGAGAGAGAGAGAGAGAGAGAGAGAGAGAGAGAGAGAGAGAGAGAGAGAGAGAGAGAGAGCTCATAATCTGTTCAATTGTGTCAACTGTTTCAATAAGAGTTACATGTGCATATCATTCAGCCAACTTCTTTGAAACCTGTATCCTGAGCAACCGTAAAGGCAGACTCGCATTTCTGGGCAGGACATGTTTGATCCACCATAGTAGGAGAAGCCCTTGCATTCACCTGGGCCAAGTACATCGGATGAATCAGAACAGTATGTCAGAGTCAGAAGCCTTATGAAGCACATCCAACTTACTATAAGTGTGACCTGCTATTACAGGTCCGATCCTAGCCGCTCAATCTACAAGAGCAGAGAGCTGGCAAGGCTGGAGCGTGTGTGTTTGTGTGTGTGTGTGTGTGTGTGTGTGTGTGTGTGTGTGTGCGTCTGTCGGGTGCACACACACAGGGGAAAGTTATGTGTGGACCTCTGCTCATGCTTGTGGTCTTCGCCCGAATAGAATGTTTGGTCATTATGCCTGAATTTTGGGTAACTTTCAGTCTAGATGCAGTGATAATGACCGTACATTCTATTCAGGGGAAGACAGTAGCTGGAATCACTTCCTACTGATATGATTTTCTCGGATTGAAGACCAGCGGATCGTTCATGCACCTCTCCAGGTCTTTCCATTCGAGTCAGAAAAATCATGAAAATGTTAAACCCTTACATATTGTTAGATCATAGGATGTTATAAATTCATAAAAACAAAAAAAGTAACATTATATAGTATGGTCATAGACTCGTAGTATGTTATTAATTTCACATCCCCCCCCCCCGCCACTGAACGATAATGTTCTAAATCTGTGGGACCAAATACTGACCAGGTTCTTTACTGTGGTTTGCCTCCCATCCTTTTTTTTTTTTTTTTTTTTTTCCTACTACCTTTCCAAGCTGTAGTCCCATTCGGGAAAATGGCCTCAACCGCAAAGTTCGGGGGTCCGGACGAGAGCTGGCAAAAGCAAAACATTTGGGCCTTGTGGGGCCGATCGGAGAAAAAAAAAGAGGAAAAAAAGAAGCTGCAGAGTCGAAAGGAAGGACGTCGGGGAAAGCCATGATGGAAGTGTGCTCACAGCAGTTGATCCAGGAATACATCTACCCAGAATCATCGATAGTTTCGCTTTTCGTTTTTTGTGTTTTTTTATTTTTTACTTCTAAGTTAGTTTTAGTGCCCTGCCCACGAGGCAGGGCGCTTTCCACGGACAACTGACACTTGCAACCAACAAGGCACTTTCACATGTACTCAAGATTCTGTATCCAGCTGCTTTTACGTCCAAAGAGTCGTTGTTGTTTTTGCTTTCTTTTTTTTTGCACAGCCGTGTGTGCTGAGGGCTGTAGCGCCCGTTGGGAGGGCATATTCTCATTTGTGCCCAATGTTTTGTATCCAGCTGCTTTCACCTCCAGAGCGTTGTTGCATTTTTTCCTTTTTTTTAATGTTTTTCCTATTTCCGTGTTTTGCTGAGGGCAGTAACGCCCTTTGGCAGACTCTCACGTGTAACAATGTTCCTTATACGTCTTTCTTGTTTCCTTTTCTTTTTTTTTTTTTTCTTTTTTTTTTTCCCCGACGGGTACCAGAAAAAAGAATACAATGGGACCCAGGCTCGGCAAAACTAGGTGCGCAGTGAAATTCAGGGTCGGCAAAAACAGGCTCGGATGTAGTGGTGAATTAACTAAAAAACCGGTGGCTGCTACTCCATCCATCGGCGGGGAGCTACACCAGCTGGGAATTGGGCTTAGCGCCCCTGTACAGTGATTGTCCTGAGAAAGAAATGTAAGCAAGTAAGAAATTTAATCCCGCCAGCATTGATTCCCATTGGTCCTCCGGGGGATCAACTGCACGGGCTACTGTCTGACACTACTATCCTCCCCAAGGTGTAGACTTGAATGTTGTTTGCCTCTTCAGCTGCTCTGCACGCTGCCGCCAGATTATCGTGAAGCTCGAGCAGTAGGCATGCCATCGTTCCTTGTCGGGGAGCCACTGACTCTTCTTCTTGGTAAAACCGCTGCACTTCTCTGCAAGGCTGCCTCCACCTCCTGGAGGGGCACCTAGGGGTAGGACCGTTCTACAGACCACCATAAACTCACACAGCCAAAATCTGGGTTTGGACTCGGGAATCTGAAAATCGGGCAATCTTTCAGTCACTTAGTATCTCAGCGAGGGCGAGCGGGTGCGGCGGAAAGGGGTCCAGAAAATCAGACGGGAGACATAGGGGAAGGGATGGTTCTATACTTGTCCAGTCGTTAAAACGAAATGGTAGTCCCTGGCTTCTACCATGTCTTGCTGTCTCCCCTCTACCCTGTTCGCCTCTGAAAGAGATCAAGCTGAGGCTTCAGGCCCTGCCATCTCTTCGTTATCTCCATTTATACCTGCTGTTGAATCTGTTCTGTCACCTTTGGTCCCTCTGTTTGTACTCCTTCCAGAGCCAGCCGGCACCGCTGCCACCAAAGCCCCTAAAGAACTGCCCTACGTCCTAATCAGTACATGTTTTCTGTGAAGGATGAAGCTTTCGTGGGCCTGTGGCCAGAAACCTGTCAGGATGGCCCTCCAGGTCCAAGGCCATAACAGTTCAGGCTCCTGTTTTCGCCAGATCGTATCCCATCAACGCCAGGTAAGTTGTGCTATGGGACATCGCATGAAAATGTGTTCGATAGTTTCATCCCGCCGTCACGAGGGATAGGCGTGCAGGCACCGTGGGCACAAGGGCAGGGCCTGGCACTTTTGTTCCAGATTCGTAGGATCCATCAGCCAGTCCATAGTTGACGGACATAGGTGTGTGATCTGACACTGTAGGGAGGTGATCTTTGCTGGCTTTGGCTTACGCTCTTGGAACCATGTTTTTTTTGTTAGAGGTACGGTCTACATTGAGATGCCTGGCCCATCTATCGTTTATCACGTCCTTTAGTGGGCGCCTGGGCCTTAGTATATTCTAAGCGGATTTCACCGACAAACTGTGAAGGTAGGTCTGCAACCGGGGTTCGTTTTGCACCTTTGTGAGGTTCCATCTCCATTCCGTCAGGTCCAGAGCTAGATCCTGGACGCTTGTGTCTGGCCGGAAGGCAAGGGCCTCCCCTCCCTTGCCTAGAACTCGGACCCGAAACACATCGACTTTGTCCCTCCATTCGAAGAGGTCCCTGCTCCCCTGCAGGGCCCCTGTCCTGCTAATTGCATACAGCTCCACCAGAACGTCCTGTTCTCTCGTCATATGAATTACCCCTAGGTGTTCCGAGTCTCCTCTGATCGTCACCGTATACCCCTCTCTTAACGTCGGGCCTCGCCTCAGGATCTGCTACCATGACAGCGAGATGTTCTCAATAAGGGATTCCAAATTTCCCTTAGTATGGTGGCAGTACTTCAGGGTGCTACGCATTCTGTCAACTGTTTTCCACTCACCGTTCTTGACCTACCTGTCCCATGGTGATGCAGTACTGCACACCACTTGCCCCTGTTGGTTCGATAGCCAGTGGTTACCAAAGAGGGACTGACGAACCACTTCTTCGCATCTGTTCGGCTGCTACTTGTCAGGGAATGGAAGCTTCCGCCAACTCTTCAGGAGCGAGGGCCAAAACTGGTCTAACCCTTGGTCCCCTCTCCTCTCTTTGTTCGACCACTTCCTGGGGATGGCCCAATATCGGTCCTCCAACCATGTTAGGGGGTGTACACTAGGAGGGACCGAGGGTGCCAGTAGGGCCAGATGCTCTAAAGCCAGTGTTTTCCATGGGCTGTGCAGGGCCAAGATCAGCCTCTTAATCCATTGGAGGCGGAGATCTTGGATTTGTATAGAGGGGTCTATTATCCTTAGGCCCCCTACGATTTTCGGTTGGATAATTGAGTCCCACGCTACCGGGCCCAATATCGGTCCTCCAACCATGTTAGGGGGTGTACACTAGGAGGGACCGAGGGTGCCAGTAGGGCCAGATGCTCTAAAGCCAGGGTTTTCCATGGGCTGTGCAGGGCCAAGATCAGCCTCTTAATCCATTGGAGGCGGAGATCTTGGATTTGTATAGAGGGGTCTAATATCCTTAGGCCCCCTACGATTTTCGGTTGGAAAATTGAGTCCCACGCTACCGGGCTAATGACATTCATTCATTCATTGTCCCCCCTCCATAAGAAGGCTGCTACCTTCGCCTTGAGCGCCTATAGTGCCGCCTTGCTTAGTGGCCATTTAAGAGGGACTTATACCATAGTGAGGCAAACACCACGTTGTTTATCACCAGAGCCCTGCCAAAAAGGGAGGTAGACCTGTTTCGTCAGTTGGCCACTTTAGCTAGAGCTGGGGAACTTATCCATTCGTCATTTATTGAGGGGCGTCCTGTCGCTGTCGTTGAGACTCCTAGTGCTCAAAGCGGAGCCTTTGGGGGTAACCACGACATCTGGGGGGTCTCGAGTGGACGACCCCCTTGGTAATGGATCCACCACCCTTGTGTCTTATTTCCCCAATTGGTCGTCATGTCGGAGACTTGAGAAAACCTCTCCATTAGTCGGTGGATCTCCTCCATATTGCCCACAATAGCCTCAACCATAATCGTAAGGTCACCTGTGAACAAGGAACATACCGGGACTGCCTCCTCCGAAATGTGTGCGATCTTAATCCTGGTGATACCCTTGTTCGCACGCAGGTTGGCTGAGGGGGCTTCCATAACGATCAAGAAGAGAAAGGGAGTAATGGGGTCCCCCTGATGCACTGAATACTCTAGATCTATCGGAGGAGCCAGGGACCCATTGAGCTGAGTGCAGGTGGTGGCATTAACTGGAGAAATGAATCCATCGTTGAAAAGCTGGTCCCAAATTTATCGTTTGTAAACAGCTGTCAAGGAATTCCCAATCAACACGGCCATAAGCTTTTCAAAGTCTATAAACAAGGGTGCTGCATTTTGACTTGACTGCGTAGCGGGTTGGAGAATTTCATTCACTAACAGGATATTGTCCTCAATGTTTCGGTTCTGCATGAAGCTTGTTTGTGCCGGGGGTATAATGTCCTCCATCACCGGAATCATTCTGTTGGCCAGCGCCTTGGTCAGCATGTTGTATGTCACCGTGAGGAGGGTAATGGGCCTGTAGTTCCTAATGTTCAATTTGTCTCCTTTTTTTAGAGAGTAGGTAAAGAAGCCCCTGGCCCACCAAAAGTCCATCAAGTCTTGATCCAGGAGGTCCCAAGTCGATCCCCATAACTCATTTGGGAAACAGTCTATGCTGAGTGTTTTGCCCTCGTCCATTTGCATGAGGGCTGTCAATATTTTCTGTTTTGTGAAGGGGTCTTCAAGTCTCTCTCTCTGGGCCTGTGAAAGGGCCTTATCCAGAGGGTCAAGGTATTCGTCAATCATCCTTTGACAAGCTCCATCTGCATAGGTGTAATATACTAATATGTGATGCAAATAGGTCCTTGAAGAAGTCCCTCACGATCTTAACACATCTGGCTGTTGTCAATGTGGGGGATGCCTCGTTTGCCTCTGGTTCGTACAGTACTTCGATCGTGGTGCGTTTGGCTCTGATCTGTGCAATTCTAAAAAACTTCCTACCCATTGCGCCTTATGTTGTGTGTTTAGAAAGTTCCCTCGAATGCGTATACCTTGCCAGCGATATTGAGCATCCTTTAAGAGTTTGTCCTTCAGATTCTGCAATTGAATATGCCCCTCCGGTTGTTCGGGGGGATTTTGTTCATACGAAAATTTGCGCTGCTTAAGTTCCAAAAGTTGGTTCATGATATCGATTTCTTGTTGGTGTCGTTGTGCCGCCAGGTGCTTAGCAAATTCGTTATATTTCTTTGATAAAAGAAATCAGACCATTTTTAAACCATGTAATGTGAGATTCCAGCTCGGGCCGCCGCTCTCTCCAGATGGCCCATGCCTGACATAGGTACTGCTGGAAGAAGTGCAGCTGCAGCATTCATCAAGAAATGAGAATTGCAACTCGTCCTTCTGGACATGCGTTAAAAGGATTGGCCCCTGCGCGAGAATGACACACAGAAATCGAGAAATGATCCAAAATCAAAATCAGAACTCTACGCGGCCACTTGTAGTAGATTTTGGGGTGACCATGCTTTGGGTAGTATCTCCAAATCTACCAGTTTGGGCGAGTAGGGCTTTGAAAATAGCCCTTCCATAGAGGGGTGTATTATGGTTAGGCTCAGTCCATTTTCCATCGGGCCACCCCCTTGCCGAGACTCCTCACATCTTCAACCCTTCCCTCCCCGTCTCGCTTCCTGTTCTCTCTCTCTCTCTCTCTCTCTCTCTCTCTCTCTCTCTCTCTCTCTCTCTCTCTCTCTCTCTCTCTCTCTCTCTCTCTCTCGCTGTGTAATGGAGTCACAAGAAGACCAATCAGCCGATTTCTCCCATGTAAAGGGCAGAGGGAAGAAGGCTTCCATAATGAGGAAGCTATTCATCAGATTAGAACATGGCAACAAGGATGGCAATACAGAAGAGTTGAAGAGGAAGCCCTTCGAGATATCAATCAATTAATATGGTTCATGGCTCATGCACACACATGGGTAACGAACGTGGAATAGTCAGAAGTCCCAAGTGAAAACAAGCCACGAAGAAAGAAGAAACATGCAATAATCTCTTCACTCCTTCAATAGAATCACCCCTTCAATGGAGTGAGTTGAGTTTAGCACTCTGCCGTGGGTTCAAGAAGAAACTATATCCCCAGTAAACTCACTCCAATAAACTTTGTCCAATAAACGCTCTCTAATAAACTCAGTCCGAGTCACCCCAGTACACTCGCTCCAGTGAACTAACTTAATAAATTAACTCCAATGCACTCACTCCAATAAACCCACTTAAATGAACTAACTGTGGTAAAGTCACTCCTATGAACTCACTCCAGACGCAGTCCAGCGAACTCGCTCCAATGATCTACTCACACTCCAATAATCTCACTCCAGCGAACTCACTCTGATGAACTAATAAGCTCACTCCAACAAACTCGCTCCAGTGAACTATGCCCAATAAACTCAGTTTAGTCAACAAACTACCGTAAACTCCACTTCACTTCACTTAGTCTAGACTTACTGCAGTGATGGAGTGAGAGCTTTTTTTTAAAAAAATTGAACTTGATCTTTTCATGACATAACTGGAAACAAGGCCGGGGAACCTCACAAACAAACCGAATGAAAACCCGGAGTGGCTCACGGCCAATCTTGGATGCAGCTCTGGGCTGCTCATTGCCTACAAGCTAGCCTAGTCCATCCTACCCTAGCCTACAAACCTACCTCTGATGCTGCTTTGACTTCTGTTGCCTAACGATGGAGTGAGTTTAGCATCACTGCCATGGCTGTCAATGCGGCAGTCGGAGGTGGAGTTGTGTGTGGCACTGTGTACTCATTTAGGCAACACCTCCAATAATGGAGGAGAAGAGTGTGGCACGGCGTTTTTGCTTTATGTTCTCCAGGGGAAAAAAAACAAGAAGTACACAAATGCAAGGAAAATGATCAGAAGCGAGATGACAATATTCAGATTGCACAATCACATTGAAAGCCAAATCGTAACAGTGTTCAGGAAGCAGCATTGCACCAATATAACACCAATGGAGAATCGTAGCACTGAAAGTCAATGTCAACGAGAGCTTGCTCTCACCACCACCAACATATGTATCCAGTCTCTATCTCCCTACCTGGCGCTCGGGCTCAGCCTACTCCCTACACAGGTACTACTAGCCTACGAATTGACAATGCAACTGTTGACGTCAGCAGCACCCGAAGTACTTGAAGATGTCGCCCATGCAGAACCATCGCCAATACCAGGTATGTGCCCTCACATCATCATCATCATCATCATCCTTCTCTCTCCCCCTTGACTCTCTCCCACGTCTCCCTTTGTTGTACACCCGAAGACCACTCCTGCGCCTCACTGTATGTCCAAGCCCACAGCCAGCTATGGAGGCTGGGCTATGGCGCTGCCCTCAGCAGCGCCCTGCTTCACCACACGGCCGCACGTGCGCAGCCTCTTGCTCCAATGCCAGCAGCCAGCACGCGAGCTATCGCTCCAGCAGCGCTGCCGCCAGCCAGCAAGTGCCCGAATGCCCTCGCCAGGCAGCGAGCTCTTTCCTATATGGAAAGAGCCTGCCTCGATTGGCAGCCTGGCTGGACTGGCCTGGGCCCAGAAGCTTCCAGTGTGTTTGTGACCCGACAAACTCAGAAACGGCCCCTGCACGTGGTGAGGCTGCGAATCTGGCCCAGGGCCTGAGCTTTCGGAAAGGCCTGGAAATTTCCACGCTGCTCGGCCTGTGTTTCCCTTCAGCCAACTGCCGCGACAAAACTGCCTGGACCCCCAAATGCGAAATTGACAACCAAGGGCCTCTCGTGATTTGTTAGGCCCGCCTTCACTTAGGGCGGGCGCTCTTGCAACAGGGGCCCCTCAGGCCTGCCGAGGACCCAGATCCTCGCACAAAGCCCTTTTTTCATGAGCTGAACTCACAATCTTTCAATGCTTCTGGTGTGCAGATTCGTCATAAGCAGGTTCTTTCTGAGAACACACATTGTCCTCATGGATATGTTTCGGCGCGCACCCACACTAGGACTTGCTCTACTAATCTGGACATGATTATGGTCGAAATTCAAATGCATTCAGGACTAATCTGGGCATACTTATCAGAAAAAGTGCAGTCAGGACGAATCTGGATGTAATTATTGTGAGGATTCAGCCTCTCGGCATGCCGGAAAATGGCCCTGCCCACCCTAAGTAAGTGAAGGCGGGCGTGATAATTTTGGTCTTGGCCTGTATTGAGGCCGGGAGAGCAGAAAACAGGGCCCTGTGGGTTGGTTGCTGCAGGCGGCATTTCCAACCGACCGGTACGGCCCCACCGCCGGTTGGTTGAAGATGCTCAGGCCCAGCAAAAGATGCTGCGGCCCAGGGCACTTACAGTTTAGCCCCGTGCAGATGCTGGAAGGTGCCCAGGGCACAGGTAACGGGACAGGGCACAGTCAGTCGAGCCAGGCCTCAAGCCAGGCAGCCAGCACAAAAGGAAGTGAGGCAGCGTCACTTCATACGATCTGGCTGGAGGCTCGTGCGGCAGTGCTGGAGCGCACACTGAAGGGAGCCGGCCAGAGGAAGAGAGACGGTGCTCGTGGGGTGTGCAAACAAGAGAGCGACAGCCATAGCCGGGCTGGCCACTCAGTGGCTGAGTGGGGATAGGCGGGGGTGCTTGGGCGAAGGCGGACTGTGGAGGGGAAGTCAGTGATGTGGAGCGGTGTGACGAGGCACCTACCTCGTGACAAGAAGTGGGCTGTTAACTCGGAGTCTTCATGCGTCATTGGGCTGATGATCTTCAATGCTACCTGTTGTAGTGAAGTAGGAGTCGAGGTCTAGGGAGTAGGGCATCGGTAATCTGGGTGCAGAGCGCAAGTAAGATTGGAACATTGTTGAACATTGGTGATTGGAGGCAAGATGGGGGCTTTTACTATCATGTGACTTCAATGCTGGTTCAATCTTATTTGGTGTGATTTCATCGTGCATTCGGCTTTCGGTTTCTGCTCGAAGTTATCTGGAATAATTTGCAATGTTGCAATCTGGCTTAAGTTTATTGTCATTCACATTGCTCTTTTCCTTGCATTATGCTCAAATGCATTCAGGAAAGTTCCAGTGTGAGTGTGCTCTAATAGTTTGCTTCCATCTATGAGGAAGTCCTCCCAGTCAGCTCTGCAAACCTGTTGCTTGCTCCTGGATTTTTCGTTTGGCAAAAGAAGAAACAAAACACTAACTGCCTGACATACACACATCTTGTACATGTTTTTCCAGTCAAAATTGTATTTCAGAAACATAATACAAATATGTTAGGACCCTGGCTATTCCGAAGTGCAATAACACAAGGAAAGACAATGCCATTCAATTGCAAACGAAGAAAGTGAGGCCAAGGAAGAAGAAGAAAGAAGAAGAAGAAGATGTACGCCAGCAAAAGTCCAATGACAAATCCCCCTTCTCGCCACTCAGTCCATCCTCCTTATACCCTTCAACCTTATTGTTCAATTGTAATGACCCGCCAAAAACACAGACTGAGAACACTGCTGATTTCTGGGATTTGCTGCTGGAATGAATGCCTTGCTGAAATTCCTGCATTCTGCTGTGATTTCCATGTCTGTGTGTGTGTGCGTGCCTGCTGGTTTGCATGCCTGTCTGAGTGCTTGTTGGATGAGTGTGTGTGTGACCCGCAAGGGTACTTGTTGGTTGCAAGGCCCCGCAGGGCCGGTACTTACCTGTGGCCGTGACTGTGAGGGTTGCAGCAGGGGAAAACACTCGAGTAGCGGGGGTAGGCCACGGCACTTAGAGCAGAGGGGAAAAACACTCAAGTAGCAGGTAGGCCGGTACCACTGAAGTAGTGGTAGAAGTGTCGGGTACTGCAGGCCGAGCAGAAGAAGACAAAAAGTTGGCATTTTTAGAGGCCCAGTAGCGGTAGGATAGAGGTAGGCTGGTACCAGTCCAAGTAGCCCGGGTCTAGGGCCTGTACGGAGGATAGCAGAGCCTGCAATGATGTTTCCCTCCGAAAGGGAGGAGGTACCGGTTGCTGGGAGGCCGCTCGGCCAAGGAAGTCACCGCCCAGGAGGCCAGTAGGCCGCTATATCTCCAGGGAGAGCGAAGAGCTCTTCCTCATTTGCGGTGTGCAAGGATTGGCGACATGCTGCTGGAGCACAGCGCTGGCTGCTACAGCGCTGCTTGGAGGTGAAGGGCAGCTGGAGCTCAGCCTGGCTATGGCGAGCGGTCCAGCTTGAGGAGGAGGAAGAAGGGGGCAAAGGAGGAGAGTGGCGAGGCACCTACCTGGCTATGGTGGACACTGTCTTCATCACCTTGTTGGGCGCTGCATCTGGAAGGCCCCAGTTGGGGTAGTGCTGCACCAAGGATGCTCGAGGCAGGGTCAGGCATGGCGGACCAGTCAGCAGCAGCATAGCTGCTTTGGGTTGTCCTTTGGACAGGAGTGCAGTGCCATAGCTGCTTTGGGTTGTCCTTTGGACAGGAGGGCAGGGCCCTCATTAGTCCGCCATAGCCTATGCATGAGAGAGGAGGCTGAAGGAGGGAAGCCATAGCTATGGTGGACCTGTTGTTGTTGTTGTTGAGTCAGCAGTAAGAGGGAACTTCGGATATTGATTCTGGTTCATCCATTCATTGTTATTATTATTATTATTGGGAGAAGAATAAGATTGGCGAAGTGAAGGAGGAGGAGGAAGGTAGAGAGAGAAGGGGGAATTGTCATTGGTCTTGCTGGTGTACATCTTCTTCTTCTTCTTCTTCTTCTTCTTCTTCTTCTTCTTTCTCTCTCCTCTGGTCTCTATCTCTTTGCAAGTGCTTTCATTTCTTTCGCAATTGGGTGGCATTGTCTTTCATTGTGAATTTGCACTTTGGAAATGACCAGGATCGTAACACAATAAATAATGATAATAACAATGAATGACTGAACCAGAACCAATGTTCAAATCTCCCTCTTACTGCCAGCAGTACAAGAGGTCCACCATAGCCAGGACCTTCATCTACACCAACCTCTGATCGGTGATGGCTATGGCGGACTACTGGGCCCCTGCCCCGATGAAGCAGATATGTCCTCTGCAGCTCAGACCACCATGCCTAACTCTGTCCTGAAGCCATCTTGATGCAGTACACCCCCACTGGGTCCTGCCAGGTTCAGTGCCTACCAAGGAGATGAAGATGACATTCACCATAGCCAGGTAAGTACCTTTGCCACTCTCCTCCTCAACTGCTTCTTTCCCCTCCTCCTACCTGGTCCTCTTCACCATAGCTGAATGTGGAGGGCCAGGCGCTCCTCTGCCCAGCGCTCTACGCTGACGCTCTACCTCTCAGCGCTCCAGCAGCATGACGCCCAAACTTGCACACCGCAAAATGAAGCCCTCCACTGAATGTGGAGGGCCAGGCGCTCCTCTGCCCAGCGCTTTACCCTCCCAGCGCTCCAGCAGCATGATGCCCCTGCAGATATACCGTGCAAGTTGCCTCTTGGGCAGTGACTTCCAGGCCTCGTGGCCTCCCAAGCAACTGGTACCATCCTCCTTTCGGAGGGACACTTCATTGCAGGTCTGATATCGTCCGCTACAAGCCCTAGACTCAGACTACTTGGACTGGTACCCACCTAGACCTAGGCCTACCGGTTTCTACCCTCACACGGCTTCTAAAGGTACTAACGTTTTGTCTTCTTCTGCTGGCCTACCATTACTCAAGTGCTACCCTAAGCTACACGGGCCTGCACTACCGCTATTTGAGTGCTAGCCTACACTGGAGTGTTTTCCTGCTGCAACCCTCAAAGTCATGGCCACAGGTAAGTACTGGCCCTGAGGGCCTCCCAAACATTCAAGTACCCTTGCGGGTCACAAACACACTCAAGCAGTCATGCAGTCAGACAGGCACCCGGGAACCAGCAAGCACGCACACACACAGATTTTGAAATTTCAGCATACAGCGGGAATCTCAGCAAGGCACACATTCCAGCGGCAAAACTCAGAAATCAGAAGAGTTCTCAGTTTGCAGGTCATTTGAAATATTTACTTTTGAGTCTTGACTATAACTGAGATGATTTCCTGTCTTTTGGGATTTGCAGTCATTTTGGCACTGAAAGAACACCGCCT
>BFEA01001047.1:6610-16714 GCA_003427395.1 Chara braunii
ATAAAAATATATATATATATATAAAAAAATCTAAAAAGAATCTAAGAAGAAATAAAGGGAAAAAAAAAAACAGACTTACTTGTTAAGTTGCCCGTGAATTATAGTTCTTTTGAGGGACCTCAAGTCCGCATCACTTCACATCGCGTCATTCCGATTTAACTTGTTTTAGCGAACTTTCAGTTTTTTTTTTTTTTTTTTTTTTTTTTTTCCCTCCGCTGGCTTATGCCAACGATCAAATCAATCACGTGGCCTACAACCACATACATGTTGTAATGCAGACCAAAGTTCGAGTCCATATGAACTTCGTCAAATTTTATTATTATTATTTTTTTTTGCGATTTATATGTATCATCCTTGCGCAGGGCATTTCAACCTCACGCGACTGATCTCAGCAGCGTGATCTCGTGGATCGCACTGCCGAGATTTATCGCGCCCAAATGTCTTATCAAAGGAAGGCTCCAAAAGTAGCTAACCCAGTGGGGCACTGTTGGATTTGTTCCCTGCGTTTGCAGCGTGGCAATCTATTGTGTTTACCTACTGGGTTAACGCCTATCATGGGAGCAAAAGCAGCAACCCTTCTATTTGAAGGGTTGCGCCCAGTAGGCCACCCTCCTACATGTGACCAGTAGGCTCTGCCTGTCTGCCCCTTCCCTGTGGATGATTGCCCATTCACGGCTTAGAGGTCACCCGAATGGGTAGACCTCGGCATTGGCCTGTTTGCCCCCTGGCTCGAAGTCAAACCCCGTGGGCCCATAAAAACAAAAAAAAAAAACTTCCTATCCCTCCCATATCGCGGCCCCATACCTTGTGCGATCATTCTTCAATGCCTACTTAATCCTTGAATCACGCTGCGTAGCAGCCGCGTGTCATTATCTCAAGTAGGATAGGTTTAATTTTAGCAGTTTCACATCCACGCCTCCTCGAGGCTCGTTAGAAACTGCCGACTACTGCCATTACTTTCGGACGACGCAAGCATCGGAACTAGAGTTCGAAAAAGTTTCAGTCTCTCAGTCATAAGTTAGTCTGAATATACTTTTGGCAAACGTTAGTCTCATCAAGTCATTCACTTCAACAAAAAAAAATCGGACAGTGTCCGACGTTTAAAATCCTTAGAAAATAGCCTTGTCATAGTATTTGGCCCGACACCGTGACACGAAAGAACTCGAACCCACGAAGACGAAAGCCCCAACGAAGGAGGAAGGGGAAAAACCGAAGAGGAAAAAAAAAGTGAATATGAAACTTTCATTCACTTACAATGGAAAGAAAGGGAAAAATCTTCTTTTGTGGATTGCCGAGATACAAACTTATTGCGGACCACACCGTTGGCGGAAGACAGTCAAGTGGCGTTTTTCACGTTTTGTTTAGGGGAAATCGCCAAGGAGTGGGTATTGTCAAAAACCAACGTCGCTGGTTTCAAAGACATTGGTGACTGGGCGAAAACCATGACCTTGCGGGAATTTCTCCCGAAGATAAAATGAGAGATTCCTGGACAAAACAACAGCTGACAAGATATTCGACGAAATCACCACCATGAGTCAAAAACATTGGTCCACTGTCGAATCTATGTTCCGTGAGGTGGATCGTTTGTTGCAGGTACCTGGATTGAATTTTTAAGATAATCGGGTTCTTTATATCTACTCACGCGCATTGTCGAAGCCCATACGCGGACAACTCATGGCAGAGGCTAAGTGTGGTAAGTACAATTACAGACAATTTAGGGATCTTGCCCTTCAACGAGAGCAAAGGACAACGCAGGTAAAGGGAACCTATGCTAACGTTGTGAGGAGTGGACAGACAAGTGGGTACGAGAATGTGAAAAGAGTCATGTGGAGGCAAAAGTGATATAACCACACTCTCGTCGTCTTTGATGACGAGACTTTCGAGAAATGGTCCCATGAAGAGGCAGAGGGTGAAGCAAGTGGTGGAGGTGAGTCTGGAAAGGGTGATGTCACCGCCATGGTGGCAAACAAGGGTGGCATCAACCATAATGAATTTAAGAAGAGGAGGTCACGCTCCTTGCCCGAGCATCCGGACAATGCTTTTGGTCGGGCCTGGGAAAAGATGGGTCTGACCCAGAGTGAATAGTAGGAACGGATGGATAACCAATAACGTTTAAAATGCGGCACTGCGGGAGACATCATTGTATGGTGTCCCCTAATCCGTAACCCAAAAGGGAGCAGTCAGTAGGAGTAGCATCTGCTCCTACTGAGTTTGTGGGTTTGGACGAAGATAAGGCGCCGACAACCCTTTTAAACCTCCCAACTCGCAAGGCAGAGGATGACTCTTCTTTGGCCTATCACCCAGAACACCCTCGAAAAGTACTGTGTTCTGTTTCTCTGGGTGATCCATTGATGAACTTGGTTGTGAACTCATTGCTTTACGAAGTTCATGGGCTAAGAAAGCAAGGTCTAAGGGTGAACTGATGATTGCTGATTTAGAGGTTGCGCGCAGACGTGTTGGTGTCTTCTTAGACCCTGGGTCTACGCAGTCCTATATCTCAGAAAAGGCAATTCGTCAGTTGCATCTGGGTATGAGAGTGCAGGACTTCCCAAGACCTATCACGTCTATGCTTGCTGACCAGAGCACGATAATTGTCTCTCTGTTTGTAAATTGGGTGAAATGTTATTTCATAACTTAGGAGAGAAAAATGATATTGCATGAAGTAACCTTCCTCGTAGAAAATAACCTGCATTGTTATATGATTATGGGAATAGATTTGCACGAGGAGGCCGTCCCATAAGTCAATTTCAAAGACAAAATTGTCAAATTAAAGGAAACAACCCTTTATTCAGGGCAAAGTTTAACATTGGCACCCAGAGTGTTCATTAAAGGCACTGTTTAGCATAGGAGTCTGCAATAGAGTGCAGGCTAAGAAAGGCAATATGAAGAAAAACCTTATTGCCATTAGGCAAGGTGACTATGTGTCTTCCCATGCGTGGGTCCGGGATCAGCCTGCAACCCCCCTGAAGGTGGAGCACGTGCTCCCTAGCCAAGGCCAGAGCCTGTTCCTCTGATACCGCTGACCTGACTGTTTTTTTTTGTTTTTTTTTTTTAAGAAAACCATCCCCTGCTGTGCTAGCGATGCTGGTAGGAGCAGACATCGCTAGCACCCGGGGACAGGCTCCATCTATTGGTGGGGAGCAACACCTGCTGGAAATCGGGTCCAGCGTCCCTACAAGATTGAGATCGTGGCTGCTGGAAACCGGGTCCAGCGTCCCTTACAGAAAATGAGATCGTGGCAGCTGGAAACCGAGTCCAGCGTCCCTTTCAAAGCTATCCTTCAAAGGAAAAAAATTATGGCTTTACAAACCGTCCTGGCAGGATCTATCTTTCCTAATCCCTTAATGCGCGGGAGACCCGAACCCGCCTCCTATTGGTAGCTAGCTGGGGAGGAGAAGGGAGCCTCTTCAACTAATATTAGGTGTCAGATTTATGCTGCTAATTGCTGGTTCCCTCGTCCCCTCAATTATCACTGCACTTATACATCTTGTCTGCTTCTATCCCTGACCATACCATTGCACTTCCACAATTGTTGTGGCTGGCAGGGGGAACATATCTGCAAACTCCTCTGGTCCCTTTAATGTGACATCGCAGTCTACTTGCAACCAGTCCTTGAAACAAATTTTGTAGTCCTTTGCAACCGCGCTGTTCCCCCCTTCTTCCCCATTTTCACCCGGCCACTCCACTTGCGTTATTTCCCCCCCCTTTTCCCCTCCCAGCCAATCTGCACAGAATCTTTGAATTGTTTTAGCAATGTCCTTTTTCTGTGTAAAGTGTTTCATTTGTTCGAGGGCCTTTTTCCACTGCATCCTTGTTTCTGTCTCGATGAACTGTTTAACTATGTCCGCTGCTTCCCCTTCCTCCATCCTGGCCCCCTCCAAGTCAAAAACACACCTCCTAGACCATAATGCCCATACTACCGCCTTTCTAGCTGTGGTGAAAAGATTATCTGCGTAGCGTGTTGCCTGTGGCCTACGCCACGCTCCTAACAGTAATGCCTCCCATTTCCACGGTCATTTCTCCCCGGTGCCTAACTGTGACCATACCCGATCCCACCATCGCCACATTAGTACAGCCCCCGGACATTGGAGAAAGATGTGCTCTATTGTCTCACAAATTCTACGGCTCAGGAAACTCTTGTGACAGGAATTGCACCATGGGAGCGCCTCCCCCGTCTGTTCTAGGTTTGTCCTGTCAATAATCCAGTTGTTTGTAGGGAGGCACATGTGGCTGATTTGCCATTGCAGGGAGGCGAACTTCGTCGGCCTCTCCTTCACTCCCTTGAACCATTGTTGAGCCCTTATTTCGTTGTTGCCTAGGTTAAGATGTCTTTTCCACCTATCCTCTACCCTTGCCCTCACATCCACTCTAGGCCTGATCATTCTATAGGTGGAGTTTACTGATAGTTCACTTAGGTGTACTGGCTGTCCTTTCCTCCCCCTTACCCATCGTCATTCAAGCGGGTCCAAGGCTAACTGAGAGAGCGGGGTTTCCGGTTGGTGGGCTCGCCATTGGGTCCTACCCTCCTTGTGATGTTGCGGTACCCGAATCCGGTACATGTTGCATTTGTCTTGCCATTGGACCGAGTCTGGTTGGTATCTCACCAGCGCTCCGTCCCTCTTTCTCTCGAATAGGTTAACCAGTTCCCCTTCGTTTTTGGCTTCCACTATGGAGCCTATTTGTAGGGGAAACCCTTCTACCCTGACCGCCACCCAGTCTTGCTGTTGTAGGGATGGTCCCTTCCTTAGTGCCACCACCCAGGCTAGGGGAATCGAGAATATTAGTTGTTCCAGTGATTCTTGTAAGTTGTGTACATGGGGCAGGTCGAGCCGTAATTCTTGGACCGATTTCCAATCCTTGTGTTCTTCCTCCCATATGTCTCCTACCCTTATGATCCCATGCCTGACCCAGGGGACCAGTGGGGGTCCAAACTACAAAAGACTCTGCCTTGCCTATCTGTGATTGCCCTGTTTCCAAACAAGGGTTCACGTATGACTTCCTCAAACCGATCATGGAATGGTCCCTTGGGGATTGGCAGCATTCTCCAATTACGAATGACGTTAACTCAGAACTTGTCTTTTGTTAGATCTTGTCTTGCTGCCCCTCTGTCCCCTTCTTCTCTTGAATGGGCGTTAGCTCGTGGAAGGGACCAATACCGGTCCTCAAGCCATGTAAGCGGGTCCACCTTTTGGACAGTTTTAGGTGCCAGTTTTTGTATTTGTTCCTTTGCCAGCTCTCTCCATGGTGGATTTACTCCCGTGATCAATCTCTTAACCCATTGTATTGACAGAGCTATAGCTTGAAGGGAGGGGTCCAAAATACCCAATCCTTCTCTGGTTTTGGGCTGGACCAGAGTGTCCCACGCCACACGATTGATTACATTTTGTTGTTCATGGTCCCCACGCCAAAGGAAGGTTCCTATTTGTTTTTTAAGGGTTTTAGTACTCTGTTTTCCTAGCTGCCAAAGGGCCGATTTATACCATAATGACGCTAGTACCACGTTGTTGATAATCAGCGCTTTCCCGAAGATGGAGGTGTGTTTTTTTGCCCATTTTTGCATTTTCTGTAGCGCTAGCTTGAAGATCCATTCATCGTTTTCTGTAGGCAGCCCTGCGGCGGAGAGTACTGTCGGGATTACCAGAAATTATTCTGCCAACCTTTCCGTAAGCACCATTACGCCTTGTGGGGAGTCTGCACAGATTAACGGAACAAAGAATTCCTTAATTGGTCCATTCTCCAGATCTGCTGTTAATTAGATAGTGTAGCGGACCTCCGGTGGGCCTGTGAGACCAGCCCCTTGACCTGTACACACAAGCCTGTGTTTTATTCGGGGCAGTCCAGTCCAGGCCGGTACCTCTGTCGGTACCAGCCAGTCCAGTCCAGTCCCGTCAGTCCGCTGGGGTATACCCCAGCCTTTGTCTGTTTTCGAGCTCATTCAGGACTTGCACATTTTGGAGTACGTGCGTTGGAGTCTTGCATGGGGAGTTGCGTTGTGCCATCTCGCTCCCCCCTTCTTCCTCCATCTTCATTTCTACCACTAGCGGAGCACCACACCTGGTGGGTCCGCTACATTGGTATCGGAGCGGGAACGGTCCCCGCTCCCACCCACCACCCCGCGCAGCTGTCCAGCATTCCGCACAGCTGGGAATACAGCAAAACCCGACAACGGGTTTTTTCGGTTTATTCGGCCCTTTTCAGCGAAAACACAGGGAAAAAGTGGCGCTTGCAGGAGGCGACACGTGGCGAAAAAGAGAGGCGCCACGACGAGCCAAGGTCAAGGCCACCGCACGCGCCCACGCTGCCCCGCCCCGCTCCCAGATTTATATTATCAAGATCCGGGATGCAACTGCTGTTGCTGGGGTTTGAACCCAGGTGGCTGTTGGGCCATGCGCGTGCGTAAGCACCCTGCTAACACACTCGCCACAGAGTGTACATGGTGTTGTAGTGCGGCACACTCGTGTTGAAGAGGTGCCGTGCTGGCTATTAACCCCCCCCCCGCCAGCGAGCAGCGGCCAGCAGGGCAGCAACAGCAAGCTGCTATTTACCCCCCCACACACCCCCGCCGTGGATGCTGCTCCCGTGCCACGTGGCAGCTACTGTGAACTGAATAGATCTGCACATCTGCAGAAGTGCTGCTCGGGGCTGATCAAGATCTCAGCCCCCTCTCTCCTCCAACTGGCTGTTGCAGTGAAGACCAAGACCCTCCTGGTCTTGGTGTACCTTGTGCCTTTGGAGACACCAAGGGCCAGGTATCACTCCCTTCTCCCCTCTCCCTCTACTAACCCACTCTCCCTACTTCTCCTCTCTCCTCTTATTCACCCCTTCTCTTTCCCCCACCTTCTACTGCATCTTTTCTCTCCTCCTCTTACCTTCCCCACCCCACCTTTCTCCCACCACCCATTCTTTTACTCTATTTTCTTCATCTCTCCTTTTTTTCCTTCTTTTCTCCTTCCTTCTTGATCTCTCTCCACCTTTCCCCAACCCTCCTCTCCCCCAACTACCACCACCTCATCCCCCCACCTATTTCCTTCACTTCTCCTTCACTTTTTCATTCCCATTCCCCCCACTTCGATTTTTTCTGTTTTTCTTTTTTTTCCCTATCCCCCTTTTGATTTGTCTTTTCTTTTCCAAAAATTCCGAATTATCTTCTCTCCCACCTTCTTTCTCATTTTCTGATCCATTTCATTTATTTTTCTATTTATTCTGAAAATTTGATTTTCTCTACGGCAACCCTAAATCTGATTAGTTGTTAAGTTTTCCCATCTTCTTCCCCACCCTCTTTTCTTATTTTCTGATTTATTTTTATTTATTCTGAAAATTCTTGGCGGCAACCCTAAATCTGATTAGGTGTTAGACTTTCTTGCTCTCGGCACACATTTTGACTCCGTGGGGGTAACGAAGTGCTGCCGAAATTTTCTGATTTTCTCTTACTTAGTCTTTTCGGCACACTCCAACCCCATGGGGGTAACGAAATGCCGCCTAAATTTTTGAAAAATCAGATAACCCATTTCTCCCCACCTCCTCACACACTTATTTACTTATTTATTTATKTATTATTTCTTTATTTATTTTTTGAAATTTCTTTTTTTATTTATTTGCGGCATCTCTAGTGTGCTCACCTTGGTCTCTCCTTTTCCCTTGGCACATTCTTGACCCCGTGGGGGGTAGGGAAATGCTGCCGAAAATTTCAAAAAAATAAATATTGTTTCCCTTCACATCTCTTTACTTATTTCTTTAATTATTTTTATTATTATTATTATTATTTTTATTTTTTTTATTTTCTCTCGAAATCTCGCTGTTTATTTATTTTTCTCCCGTCTCCCCCCCCCTATGCTTGCTATTTTACTTTCTTGATTAGGTCACCGGTACCCTACCCTAGCCACTTAAACCTCGGTTAGGGTTTTCTTAGGGTTTTTGTAGGGTTTAGGGTTCCTCAAACCCCCCCTACTTCCCCGTCCTCTTCGAGCACCCTGGACCCGAACCACCCCTCCCCTTTGACGGCGCCCGTGCTAGTCTTGCTAGCGCCGTTCGCCACTTTCTACCGTGCACTTCCCCCTACGCCCTCCGCTCATGCGGACCTCTTCTGGCCCCCTCCAGTCCGGTCCGTCATCTCCCCATGGCCGACGGTGCGTCACACGCCGCCGACACGGCGATGACCACGGCATCGGGCTCCACACCCGTGCCGGCAGACCAAGGCCATCAGCCCCAGGGGGATCTACACACCCTCCTCACCTCCCTCCTTGCGCCCATCCAAGCGCAACTCGCGACCCTTGCGCCTATCCAGGCGCAACTCGCGACCCTCACGCCCTTACAGGCGCAGGTGGCGACCCTTGCCGCCGACATGCAGCAACTCCAGGACGCTGCGTGTCCGTCATCTCCCGGCTCCCAGTCCGGGTCCCCCGTCCTCCGACAGGGTGGCCACGACGGAGCTTCCTCCTCCGCTGCCCCTGACCCGGCCATCTTGGTGACTGTCCACGCCCCTAGCATGACGGCCACCACGAGCCAGGCCCCCCCTCAGTCTACGGGCGCACCCGCCCAGATCCCGGTCACTACGGCCACGGTACAACAACCCGCTACCATGGTCTCAACTTTTCCGGGTGCCCCGCTTCTCCCTCCCCTTCGCACGACCGCAGCGCCACCTGGCTCTCCCCCCTCTGGGATGCCCCGCGCCGCTTGTGCGTCCACCCCCTCCGCTCTTCCTCCTGCCACCCCTCGATCGATCTATGTCCGAGGTCTCGCGGACGAGATTGCCCAGCTCCGGGCCGACCTCGCCCTCTTACGCCTTCAGCCACACCCACCCTCACAGGTGGCCGCGCCTTCGAGCGCACCCCCTACCTCCTCTACCCTTCCTCCCATGCAGACTCGTTTTCCTCGCCCTGCACCCTATACAACTCTTTCCTACCTTCTTCCTACTCTCGCGGTTGCTGCGACCTCTTCTACCGCAGCACCCTCGCAGCCTGCCGCTGTTGCCACCGCCGCTCCCCCATGCGGCCCGGGCGCACAGTCAGCTGCGCCCCTTTCTCCAGGACCTGCGCCGACTTACTCAGTCGTGGCACAGACCTCCGCTCCTCGATCCCCTCGCCGCCAAAACGGTGGCGCACCACTCATCCGCTTGTCAAACATTGCCTTGTATGACGGTACAGGCATACGCGTGTCTCGGTGGCTGCAGTCTGCCACCCGCACACTCCAGCTCATGGACGCCACACCCGAGACGTGGGTGGGTCACCTCTCCACGCGCCTGCGTGGCGGTCCTTTCGAGGCCTGGGAGGATTTCTATTCCTACTCCCTTCGTGAGGGTCGGACTCCGACCTTCGTGGATTTCCATGCGTTCCTCGAGGATCGCTTCGGAACCCGATACGACGTGACTGACGCCTTCGAGCGTATCGTCACTACACGCTGGTCCGGCTCTGGTGGCGCTACCGGCTTGGATCGCCACATCCAGGTCTTTCAGGACGCCCGCCTCGTTTGCGACGTGGCGTTCCTCCTTGAGGCTGCCCTTATCGATCGTTTCTTGGCTAGCCTCCCGCTCGAGTACCGCTCCGAGCTATGGGGGTAGGAGTTCACATCGGCCCCACAGGCTTACAAGGCCGCCAGGGACCATCAGCGGATGCGAGGCCGTCTTCACCCCGCCTCCTCCTCCCAGCCCCAGCGCACGGGCTACACCTCCTCCTCTCACGGCACTTCCCAGCGCCGTTCCCCTTTCCGCGGTCGCCCCCGCCGTTCCACGCAGCAGGGCCGCCACTTCTCGTGCCGCTTCAGCGCGCTGGAGTATGGTGAGCAGGATGTTGTTGCCTCACTGTCACCTGAGGGCGACCACAGCGACGACCTCGATCTCCGCGAGGCCGTCCACTATCACTTGGAGGACTCTACCCTCCTTACAGCTGAGCGCCTTCAGCTCGCGCTCTCCGCCCTCTCTCGGGCACACAGCCGCCCCGGTCACGCTGGCGCGTCGCCCCCCGAGGTCCCTCAGGAGGACCTCCCTCAGGGCTTCGTCCCTCCTCGTGGTGTCCTTTCCGCTGAGGAGCACGCGTCTATTCTGGGCCGGCGTGGGTGTTTGCGCTGCCGCTTGGACGGTCATACCTCCTCGCGGTGCCCTTACACTAC
>BFEA01001047.1:55858-81708 GCA_003427395.1 Chara braunii
TGGGGAGCAACACGGCTGGGAACCGGGCCCAGCGTCCCTTATCAGAATACAAAGATAAGCTGCCGGGGCCATTACCCGGCTTCGGCTAAGACCAATTGAAGAGGAAAAAAACTTCAAAAACGTTAAAAAAATATGTGTCAACCAGCCTCCCAACCACGAATCAGATAGATGAAACCTATTCAACCACCTTCGACCACCGCCGAGATGGCCATTTTCAGCACAAACCGAAGCTCTTCCAGGCCTCATGCTCCCATCAGGCTAGGTCACGTTGCACCACCTTGCTCCAGCTCCGGCCAGCATTGCTTCAGTTACGACCCCCGATGACCACTGAGACTGCCCCCGCAAACAGCCCCCCCAGATCTCCACACCAGGCCTCACGCCCCCACTAGGCTAGGTCACAGAGTTGCGCCACCTGGCTCCGGCTCCGGCCATCATAGCTCCAGCATCAGTCTTCAAGAGCCACCGAATTTTCAGCCACCCTACGCAGATGACATGCCAGATATCACCTATTCGTACCACCTCCTTGAGAGGCGAACCGAATGGAAAGAAATCAAGACAAGGAAGAAACTCAAAAACATTCAAAAGGTGTATGTCGACAAGCCCCCCAACCACAAAACAGATAGGCGAAACCTACTCAATCCACCTTCGACCTCCACCAGCCTGGCTGTTTCCGGCACGAACCAACGCTCTTCCAGGCCTCATGCTCCCTTCTGGTTGGGTTACAGAGTTGCACCACCCTCTCCAGCACCGGCCAACATTGCATCAGTTACGACCCCGATGACCGCTGAGACTGCCCCAGCAAACAGCCCCCCCAGATCTCTACGAGGCCTCACACCCCCAGTAGGCTAGGTCACAGAGTTGCGCCACCTGGCTCCGGCTCCGGCCAGCGTTGCTCCAGCATCGGTCTACAAGGGCCACCGAATTTTCAACCACCCTACGCAGAATCAAAGATGAATTGCCAGGTAATACCTATTCCTACAAAACACCTTGAGAGGCAAGCCAAATAGATGGAGTACTAAACTAGATGTGCTAATATTCAAAGATCGCCCCTCCCTCCCCCTCCCCCTCCCCCCTCAGCCCTGTACTGCCTCCGCCGAGGTGAGTCTCCCAGTCTCCCTCGGCCCCAATATAGGACCAATCCTCTACCCTACTTTCCCCAAGGAGCACGCAGTTCCCACCTAAAGCGTGCCCCCCCAACCCTTACCCATTTCTACCTCCGCCGGGACTGATGTTAACCCTCAAGGCAGGGAGTAGTTTTCCCTGGGGAGAAGTATGGGGGATCCTGTATTTTGGGATAATTCCCAGTAATCAAATAGCCAAGGACGTTGTGATTCATATCAGGGTAGGGGTAATTAATTTCTTGCCAGGCAAATGTGTCACACAAAAGTTTGATGAAGCGAGGGAAGTAGGTCTCAAGGTGCGACGATCATTACATCTGCACATTTCAATGAAAACGCAATCCCATCGTAGTAGCCAAGCCTTTCGGTCAGCGTGAGAGGATAAGCTGGGCACACTGGCCGTTGGAGGATCACAGAGCTGTTACCGAGTGCTGTTAGGGTCACCATAAGCCAAAGTGCAATCGGAAGTGGATATCAAGAGAACCTCGTAGCTCCACGCTCAACTACACCGACACTTCTGGCTTGCTTGCTTTCTACATCTTAGACCCCAGCTAGAAGAGGGGGGAAATCGCGGACCGCTAGCAGCAACTGGGATTCAAAGGCCGTACAGACCTCCGTCGCAAAGGCAAGCAGACGATAGGGTGAGAGAATCAGTGGAAAGAAGCTACGATGAAGGACTATGCCCTGACGACATCCACCTAGGAGAAGTAGTAGAAGACAAGGAAGGCAGGCGTTTTGTGGTATATGGAGCGGTGGACGAGATCAAGGAGCAATGGCTGAAGGAGAGGACAGTACTTGTGCTGTTCCAAAAATGCTGTTCCAAAATGAAGCAAAGAATCTGTCAAAGGAAGGTAAAAGAAGATTTGGTGCATGCTTACTAAGATGGACGGTTTGCCAACCGCTCATTCAATCCGGTCACAAGAAGAGGGAGAGTCAAGTTCGAAAGCCCGAACATCATATCCTATGTAGCGAAATCCATAGAAGTGGCGGAACGGCTTATCAGGAAGAAGGATGCGATGCTGAAGCTAGAGAACAAGGAATATCTCACCCTCTTCAAAACGTGAATGACAAAGTATGAACTGAAGGGGCTGAGGTTACAGGAGGCGGAAACAAAATATTGGGTAATGGCTTTAAGGGTGCCACTGGATGCTTACTATTACCTGAAGCAGGCGGTAAACAGCATGTTTGGGGAACTCCCACTGTTGCACCCCCCCGAATTCGACAACACTTGTCCACAGTTGACGAACGTAAAGTTCTACATGGATCCGTTAGCCAGGTTTCATGTGGACGACGAGTTGGTGGTGGAAACACCAAAGGGAGAACGTTGGCGGGTGGAACTTGCCACACCCTTCACCGACTGGTGCCGAAGACGCAAGTGGTATTACCACACTGAAGACAACTGCTCATGCAATTGGCAGGGAGATGATTGGAGAGGGGAGGGTGCAGCAAGGCAGGGGGGACACAGGGAACATTTCCGCCAACATATTAAACCGTGGAAATGTGGGAGCAAATGAAGCCGAAGAAAGTGGAGTTCGACAGGGAGCAGGTGGGTTCCAAGGGGGGGAACGCTCAGTGCAGCACTGAATGCCACACTCCACTAATCCACAGAGGTTGGCTCGAAGTCATCTCAGCCGTCATAGCCAGCAAGCACAAGAACAGAGTCGTTTCCATCGACCGGATGCGAACCGATTAGGAAAATCGCAGGAGAGAGTCCACTCCTGGCAGGAGAGAGAGCGTCTCCGAGATCCGAGTTGGGAGAGGGAAGCTCTGAATCAAGAGAGAATTTTACTCGGCATGACCATCGGGACCGAGGCTTGGTGCTCCGCTGGTGGAGCTGCAGTACGAAGGTGAGCAATACCCGGGAGGAGAAGACTTCGCTTTTCGTCATGATGCCCACCTGGATCATCACCCAGAGCAAGATCATCCTCGACATCTCCAACCCCAGACGTTACATCAGGTTCCACAAGACATCCAGCAATCCAGGGTAAGAATGGACAGCGAGGGACAGAGCGAAGAGGATGAGGAAAGCCTGCCCCCAGATGACAGATCAAGGACCGCGATGGAGAGCTCTGCCCACTCCAAGCACCTCTGCCCGGGCCAGAGGACGGAGTCGAGCAGATTGTGCCTTGACAAGGAGAGAAGAGCTGAAGTGCTGCACAGGAGCAGGGCGGAAGTAGTCAGCCGAAGATTTCTTCCTTTCTTCTCTGCACTCTGACACAACAAGGGATCTTTTTCCTTGCGTTAGAAAACGCAGAAGGTCTGATCTCCATCCCATCGGTGGAAATAAATGGTGCACCTATGCCTACGATGATAATGGAGAACACAGCTGAAGTGCTGGCACAGACAGGCATTAGGTGGATGCACATGAACTTAGTTCGTGAATGCAGTATGCCAGAATTAGAAAAAAAATCATGTGCTGCCGGAGATCAGTGCACTCATCCTTTTGAACGTGAACGGAAAGTTGACGGTAGAAGTGGGCCTCCAGTCAAGCTTCATGCTCGACATGCTGTCGAAAGCCTGGCTATCGGGTCCGAATTCCTCCCGAGCGAGCTCTAGAGGCAGTTCTGGGTCGGAGTTCAGCAACCACCGCCAACAAGCATCTGCTTCAAGACAACCGTCACCTCTCCAGCAAACAGAATCACGCATCCAGCTTCAAGCGGAACTTGCTGCGGAAGAACAACGCTCAGATGGATAGGCTGAAGGTAGCATCCTGGAACCTGAGAGGCTTGGGTGACACGGGGGGAAGGATGAAACGGAGAAGGGTGAAAAGTTGGCTCCACGAGTGGAGAATCAACTGCCTAATGGTGCAGGAATCTAAACTGAACGAGGCCAGCTGCGGGATTGGTGGGATGGGCCGCAGGTCTGGGCCCCAGCCCAAGGTACGAGAGGTGGGGTAGGAATATTGCTGCGTAGGGACCTACAAGTAACGGTGATCAAGTCCGAAGCAGACATCTGGGGGAGATGGGCCTAGATGCGGATTGGAGTGGGGCCAGAGGACTGGATACTCATGACTGTGTACGCACCCACGGACGCTGGAGAAAGAGCCAGATTCTTCACCAACCTGATGTTACACATCCCAAAGGAAAAGGGGATTGGAACCTAGCTTTGGACGAAGCTCTGAAAGCAGACTCCTCATATGCAGGCAGGAAGGGCGTCCAAGTACTGCTAGACCTGACAACAGAACTGGCTCTTTCAGACCCTTTCTGTCTGCTCACACCAGATGCTCCTGGATACCACTTGGAGGTCGCACATCCAGAGGGAGCGGGCCACAAAGAGGAGGCTCGACTACTTCTTGGTGGGCAGTAGCGTACTTGATGGAGTCACATCGGTGGGACATGTGTGCAATCCACTCTCAAATCACAAACCGGTGGTGGCTGAGTTATGTTTGCACTCAAGCGTGGAAAGGGGCAGCGGCTTCTTCAGACTCAACACACAGAACCTGGAAGACCCGGGGCTGGCGGAATGGGTAGAACGCCACATGCAGGAATGGGAGGGGGAGGAAGCGAAGCCGTACTTTGATAGAACAGCAGAGTGGTTGGATGGAGGGTTCCCAATTGCTCCACGGATCCTGAATGTATGTTCTAGTGCAAGGCTCAAGGCCTCGGTAAGCCCTACTGGGCGCTATTTCAGCAAGAACGACCGCCCTAAGTGAAGGCGGGCCTGATAAGTGACAAGAGGCCTATTTTGTGTTTTGACACAGCTGGGGAAATTCAGGCAGTTACGCCTCGTCAGTTGGTTGAATGCGCCCAGGCCCTACCTACCAACCTCTCGGGCCTTCAGGCCCTTTATCCTGGACCAGACACGTGGCATGAACTGAACACAGGCCGACTGGGTAGTTGGACACAAGTAACCTCCCCCGGCTCTGTGGAAGATTCCCTGGGACAGGGGCTCAGCCACTTGGGGACTACCGGAAGCTTCTGGGAAGGGGCCCAGCGCAGCCAGGCAGCACGCAGCAGGCAGGCCGCTTCCATAAAGGAAAGTGCCTGCCTCCGCATTTGGCATTCGGGCACTCATTGCTTATGCGCAAGCGCTGCTGCACCAGCTGCTGGAGCGCGTGCCTACGTGCTCACGGGCGAGCAGGGAAGAAGCAGGCAGCCATAGCCAAGCTGGGCTGCACATTGTTGGATGGGGCGCATGGTGGTCCTTGGGTGCGTGTGGCATCTGTGTGGGGGATCGAGGTTGTGAGTGTAGCGTGAGACACACCTGGTGCTTGGTTTCTGGAATTTGCTATCGCTCATTTTCCTTGCGTTTTGGTATCGGAGCTGTGGTACGTTGCATTAATCTGGCACTTGTCTTCTGCTTATACGGTGCATGCACGGGGGTAGCTGGGTGAGCGACCGTGGGTGGTGTGCAATGAGGAGGGCGAAGGCAAGCAGGCGACCCAGGTGGAGAGGGGTATCGCCAAGAAGGCTGAGTAGGCGATATTGGGTGTTTTGCAGTGTGACGAGAACTATCTGATGTGCGATTGATGCTGAGGTGGAACGGCGTGGTAATGCTGGTTGTGCCAAGGCAATGATTGGTCATCACAGTCGACGTCGGGTCATCTGGTGAGAACATATGTGGTTGGGGGCAGCTATTTTGAGGTATGTTGCTCTTAACCTTATTTACCCTCTTCGACACTTCTTACTGTGAGGATGTGTGTTTTGTCTTGAGAGTCCTCTGATGTGAGGAGTCGAGTGCACTCGATCTTGAGAGTCGACATTGTTCACATGGAGCATTTGGAAGGAGAGGGCGTTGCCATTTGAAGGGCCCTGGACGAAGCATTGGGTCACTGTCACCATGCCAACCCACCGGGAGTAGAGTATGCATGCTTTGCTGCTTTGTCCTTTGTCTGCCAGCTGCGCTATAGATAGGTCATGAGTGGCAGGCCAGCCCTACAGGGGAGACGAGAACTGGACGTCTATAAATAAATATTGGCGGGTTAGCTTCCATTGGCTGTGATCGTCGTCCTGTTTTCGACATTAAATAATTCCTGAGGACCTCGGGGGCCGTCCTTAAACTGCCTCTTGATCAGCCAATCGGTCGGTCTTAGGCTTGCTGCACCCGAGGGTAAAAATGGTGCAGGGCTGGCCAGCTCAGCATTGACTTGGGGCACAGGGGTGGACTGTGTGCACACCTTTAGACACGCACGCTGTCTGGATTGCTCAGGAACGCTGATGTCAAGAGACCTCAAGAAGAATTGAGGGAGGGGTAGATTTCAGGTGATAAGTTCGGGAATAATTTCACTCTGCAAACAACCATGCAAATGATTCTATTTTTATTTTGATTAGTTAGATGTTACAACCATTAACACATCTGACAGACAACATAGGTAAAACTTTCTGTTTCTCCTTATCTGCTTTCTGCTTGCGAGCTAGTCAAATAAAATAGTTTGGTTTGTAGGAATCTGGACTTACCTATTGGACCCAAATGTGTATCGTCTAATAATGCCACCGATTAATTATTTTTATTTATTTTAAATCAGTCTGAGCACTATGCTGCGGGAGGCAACTGAGTGTAGCCTAATGCAGATAGTGCTAGTGCTGTAGCATATGAGCGACAAGGCGGAACCTGAGCCGAATGATCGGATCCTGCGTTCGTCAAGCCGTAGAAGCCAGTTGGTCCACGTAGCGTTAGGACCCGAGGGTGACCGTCTTCTGTTTCATCAGGCTAGGGAGAGGCAGCAGCAGCAGAGGAGGGCGAGGGACGCAGAGGCAAGCAAAGCTTTCGCAAGCGAGGCAGCTACCTCAGCAGCCAATATGGCCACCTCTGCACAGCAGAGTTCCCAGGCCAGTAGTTCAGGGACAAGACCCAGAGTCAGTCCGCTGGTGTTATGGCAAGCCAGCAAACAGTCTTAACTCCTGAGGAGGTCGCCATCCAGCGAGCAAACGTTTGCGAGGCACAGCTGCAACACACATTAGATGAGATGCAAGCAGAGAAAGAGAGAATGATCAGACATAGATCTAGGATGCAGCGGAGACAAGAGGACATCAGGGAGTTAGAGATGGACTTGGCAAACATGGATGGTGATGTAAGGACCGCTAGGACAGCCCTGCTAGATGTAGTGGAGGTGCAGGACTACCATACGTCACTCTTGCAAGACATTCAGAGGAGCTTGGCTATGCTGGTCGGGCGAGTTCCGGTCACACCATCACCATTTGGGCCAGGTGCCTGGCCCGTGGTACAGCCTCCTCCTTTTGTCCCATCGGTAACCGGGGTAGTCCCATCTACACTTCCTCCAGTGTCGGTACAGGCCGTTTCCCACCTCGTTATGCCTTTGACAGGCGGGTTCTCAGCAGGTCCTAGTGTACAGATTCCTGTCCAAACAGTGTTCTCCCAACCTCCATTGCAGACTGCCGTAACAGGGCAGCCTGCTGTCTTGCAGCCAGCGCAGCAGCAGCTGCAGCAGCCTGTACCCTAGGTCCCACAACCTGAAGTTGTGCAGGTCTCGAGACAAGGACAGTGGGTTATGAAGACTGCCATTGCATCACCCAAACCCTTCTCAGGTGATAAGAAGAGTGAGGACCTCGACACATGGTTGAGGACGGTGCCAATCTACGTGAAGTGCAAGTTAACCTTGCCTCACGAGGAAGTGCTTGTGGCTGCCTCCTATCTTGAGGGGAGTGCAGCGAGGTGGTTAAGCGGGTATGTGCAATTGCAGGGGTACGGTCATGACTTCCGCGCTTGGGCAGTCACCTAGAAATTCGATGATTTCATTAAACTAGTGGAGGACGGGTGGCATGACCCGTAGGAGGCTAAGGCCACCGTCGGGATATTGACCCTGAGCTCGAGAAAGTTCAGGTCAGTAAGGGATGCCACGGACGCGGTAGAGCGTCTGATCTGTGTTCCTGGAGTGCGCTACGACCCCCAAGTCTTACTTACCACCTACCTGAGGTGTCTCCCTATAGAACTCAGGAATCTGTTGGCAAGTGAGGCCATGATCACAATGCACAACTTTCCCTCGTTCAAAAAGAAAGCCCTCGATCTAGAAGCAAAGATCGGGCATGGACACCAACCCACAATGGATGGTAGGAAAAAGACACTGCCTCTTAACTGGAAAGCTAAGCGGCACATTATGTTCGTCAATAATGATGGTACTACCATAGAGTTAGACGACAACTTCCAGGTGGGAGTAGGGTCAGAGTCGGGTAGCGCAGAAGCTTCAGGTGGTGGAGCAGTCGCTTCCTCAATTCAGAAAGGTAAGGCGACCAGCAAACGCCGTGGAGGTTTCCGGTCAAAGAGTCAAGTAGACCCCAATGCTCCTCCATGGGAGAAAGCGGGGCTTACGGAGGACATGTGGAAAGATTGTTACTCCTGAGCAACTTGTATCCGTTGTGGCCAGTATGGTCATAACCAGTTCAAGCGCCGGAACCGTAAGGTGACAGAAAAAATACTGCGTACGATGGGGCAGGCGCCGGTCTCCTCTGCTTCCCAGGGTAGCAATGTTGCTAGCAGTTCTGGCACCGCTTCAGGAAACACGTCGGACCAGTAGGAATTATAGTTGTTCCTGCTAGGGTTGAGGTGGTGGAAACACCCTCACCATCTCGAGAGATGGACCAAGCTATTGACTCTGTCGTCATCCCACAAGCACATTCAGACCAATTGATCCTTTGTTCGATGAATGTGTTTGAGTCCTTAGAGGAGCTAGAGTAGGAGTGGTCTAAATCAGACCCACTAGCTTTTTGGACAACAGTGGCTAAAGCTCCTAAGGTTGAGTTGTTCGTTGGCGAAGTAGATATAGGCGGTCATAAGGCTGGGGCCTTTTACGATACTTGTTCGACGAGGAACTTGATCAGTCGCACTTGTGTTGAACGGCTGCGTTTATAGGGGCAAGTGCAGCGCCTCAGTCGACCTGTGGAGTCGACCTGTGCCAACAAACAACGCATGGTAGTCAATGACTACCTGAAAGACATTGAGTGTCGTTTCCCGTACGTGGGAGGGGAACCGAGACATAGAGTCTCGTTCCTAGTCAGCGATGATCTCCCTATGGATATCTTGCTGGGTATGTACTATCTCTCGGTTGCACAACCCCTGATTGGGACCGAAAAGTGGTCAAACACACTTTGCCCGGAGGCGGGACCGCCGGATTTTGTAAGTATAAAGCTAGTAGTCTGATCGAGTCCTACGGATGCATGTGTGCGGCCGCGTTCTATAATTATTATAAGCAAAATCCGGAGGAGGGTATGTACTTAAGTGTATGTCTCTGCAAAGGGGGAGCTGGTGAAAATGCCTCTAGAGATAGAGGGAGTGGTTGATGAATACCCAGATCTATTTGAAGAGCCGAAAGGGGTTGTTGACAGGGAGATCGATAGAGATTTTCCCAGGGTCTAGTATTCTGAAGGGTAGGATCTATCGAGCCTCCCCCCCAGGTGCTAGCGGTGTCTGCTCGTACCAGCACCACTACCACACGAAAAAAAAGGGTCTATCGAATGTCTCCTCTGGAGGTTGATGAGCTTCGCAGGCAACTCAAGGATCTCATAGAGAAGGGTTGGATCCGGCCGAGTGTCTCCCCTTATGGGTGTCTTGTCCTATTTGTACCAAAGAAGGGAGGAACATTGAGGATGTGCATTGACTATAGGGGCCTCAATGCCATCACTGTGAAGAACACAAAGCCCTTACCGCGCATCGATGACTTGTTGGACCGAGTGCAAGGGTGCTGACACTTTAGTAAGATAGATCTGAAGTCTGGGTACCATCAGATTGCAATCCGACTCGAGGATCAACACAAAACCGCTTTTCAGACCAGGTACGGTCTATACGAGTTTGTGGTGATGCCTTTCGGCCTTTGCAATGCTCCTGGCACCTTTCAGCACGTGATGAACATGATCTTTCATGGCTACTTAGATAAGTTTGTCATCGTGTACCTCAATGACATACTTTAGTAGGACTGTCGAGGAGCATGTAGCTCATTTAGATAAAGTACTCAGTTTCCTTCGGCAGCACCAGTTTAAGATTAATTGGGAGAAGTGCGAGTTTGGCCGCACCCGGATCTTGTATCTGGGTCATGAGATTTCCGCGGAGGGATTGAAGCCCGGTGATGCGAAGGTGGCCAGCATTCGTGATTGACCACGTCCTCAGTCTATGACCGAGGTGAGGTCCTTCTTAGGGATGACCGGATACTACCGCAATTTTGTGAAGAACTATAGCATAGTAACCGCACCCTTGTCGGATCTCACACACCTTGACACCCCCTAGGAGTGGACAGACAAGTGTGAGGCTGCTTTTAGATATATGAAGCATTCCCTGACACACCATGAGGTCTTAAAACTTCCAGATCCTGACAAACCATTCGTTGTGACCACATATGCCAGCCAATATAGCATTGGTGCCGTGCTTGTGCTACAGAAGGGGAAAAAGTCGAGGCCCGTAGAGTACATGTCCAAAAAGATGCGCTCTCAGAAGTTGGCTAAGTCCACCTATGAGAAGGAACTCTATGCAATCAATAAAGTGCTGACCCATTAGAGACACTATCTCCTTGGAAGATTCTTCTACGGCAGGAGTGATCATCATACCCTGAGGTGGATGAGAACACAACCTGTACTCTCTGATGCTTTGAAACGCTGGATTGAAGACATAGAACAGTATGACTTCGAACCTCACTACGTCAAAGAGGAGCACAACAAGGTTGCTGATGCGCTGTTGCGTAGACCAGACTTCCTTGGTGCGCTGATCACTGAGTTTGGGGTTGCGGACAATGTGACTCGGTCCTTGGTGGAAGCCTATCGCGAGGATCCGTTCATGGCAGAGATCATACGCAGGCTCGAGATGAAGGACAAGGTGACTTCTAACGAGTTTGTGTTGGTCGATGGCCTGCTGTTCCTCGAGAAGGCCGGGAATAAATGTTTGTGTGTAACAAACAGAGAGTTAGCGTAGTTTATTTTTAGGTGAGTGTCATGATGCCACATGACGTTTTGGCTACAAGAAAAGTGCAGCAAACTTGCTGCAGGGGTTCTGGTGGCCCACAATGATGAAAGACGTCAAGCTGTACGTGGAAACTTGTCAGGTGTGTCAGAGAGACAAACCACACACACAGGCCCCTTCCGAATCCGGAAAGGCCCGGTGAGAGCCTGTCCATGGATTTCATGGATACGCTAGTCACCAGCAAGAGTGGTATGAGACATGTTTTTGTCGTTGTGAAGCCCCTTCCGAATCCGGAAAGGCCCGATGAGAGCCTGTCCATGGATTTCATGGATATGCTAGTCACCAGCAAGAGTGGTATGAGACATGTTTTTGTCATTGTGGATAGATTTAGCAAGTTCGTTAGGTTAGTTGCGATGCCTGAAACAGTGAAGACCGAGTACGTGATCAAACTGTTTAAAGAGAACTGGGTCAGAGACTTTGGACTGCCAAAGTCTGTTGTTAGTGACCAGGATGTGCGATTCACGAGTGAGTTGTGGAAGGCTGCAAATGCTGAAAAAGGGGGACAGCTGCAGATGACCGCCGGGAACCACCAGAGGCAAACGGGCAAGCAAAGCAGCTGAACCGCGCTGTGCAACACCTGCTGAGGAACTATATCAAGCCTAATCAGGTGGACTGCGATGAGAAGCTTGCTCTCGTCGCCAGTCTATACAACAACGCTGTGCACAGTGCAATAGGGGTGACCCCCAACAGTCTGCTACTAACTTTTAAGCCTCGACTGCCTCTCGATTTCTTATTACCTTAGAACCAGTCCACTGCTGCGCCTGGTACATTGGAATTTGCTTACCAGTATGAAGACCTTATGCAGCAAGCAGTGGATCAGATGCACAAAGCACAGGCGGTTATGATAGAGTCTGAGAACAAACATCGCCGCCCGTCTGCATTTCAGGTTGGCGATAGAGTCTGGTTGAAGTCGTCTAAACTTGGGCAAGAGCACGGAATCTCTCGTAAGCTCATGCCCCAGTATTTCGGACCATGGGAGGTTTTAGACGTGGTCGGAAACGATCCCGATGGACCTTCCGATGTGGTGCAAATCCCTGGTCACCTTCGCACGTACCCCGTCTTTCATGCCTCCAAACTCGCACCTTTCAAGGAACCTGTCCAGTTTCCCTCTCGACGGTCAATGCTGCCCCCAACCATAGATGGAGAGATCGACATCGACGACATAGTTGACCACAGGGAAATGCCGGTTCCACGACCAACAGGCAGGAGCTGTCCTCCAAATCCGAAGCTGCAGTATCACGTTCGGTTCAGACGTCACACTGATCCGAGGGAGGAACGGATGCAGACCCCTCCACAGGTTGTCGCTCACTATGAGAAGTTGCAGCAGAAAGGAAAGGGCCAGATTCAGTAAACTTCTCAGAGGACTATCGAAGTATGGAGGGGGGAATGTGAGGCTCAAGGCCTTGGTAAACCCTACTGGGCCCTCTTTCAGCAAGAATGGACGCCCTAAGTGAAGGCGGGCCTGATAAGTGACAAGAGGCCTATTTTGTGTTTTGACGCAGCTGGGGAATTTTTTTTTTCAGGCAGTTACGCCGCATCAGTTGGTTGAATGCGCTCCCAGGCCCTGCCTACCAACCTCTCGGGCCTTCAGGCCCTTTATCAGATGAATCGGAGGCAGGCCCTGGACCAGACACGGGGCATGAACTGAACACAGGCCGGCTGGGTAGTTGAACACGAGTAACCTCCCCAGGCCCTGTGGAATATTCCCTGGGACGGACTCAGCCACTTGGGGCCTGCCAGAAGCTTCTGGGCAGAGGCCCAGCGCAGCCAGGCAGCACGCAGCAGGCAGGCCACTTCCATAAAGGAAAGTGCCTGCCTCCGCATTTGGCATTCGGGCACTTGCTGGTTGTGCGGAAGTGCTGCTGCGCCAGCTGCTGGAGCAAGTGCCTACGTGCTCACGGGCGAACAGGGAAGAAGCAGGCAGTCATAGCCAAGCTGGGCTGCACATTGCTGGATGGGGCGCATGGTGGTCCTTGGGTGCACGTGGCATCTGTGTGGGGGATCGAGGTTGTGAGTGCAGCGTGAGACATACCTGGTGCTTGAGGCAAACAGCATTGGCCAAGATCTGCTCGTACTTCCAGGAAGCTGTTGACGTCACCAGCGGCATTGTAGATAGGCTAGATAGGATCTGCCATCCGTAGTCTGGGCGCTGAGCGCCAGGTAGGGATTCGACATTGGTTCATTGTTGATGATGACGAGACGATTCCAACATTGTCACTTGTGAGCTTTTGCTGTTCTCTTATTTGGTGGAAGTGAAGTTGCAATTCTGCTTTTGGTTCGAGGTCAAGACTATCTGGTTCAATGTGTATGATGCTGCTTGGTTTCTGGAATTCGCTATAACTCATTTTCCTTGCACTAGGATCCTGGCAACCTCCAGGAATAGAATTGAAGCAGATTGCAAACGCAGGGTAGAAGAAGCAGAAAAAAAGAGGGAAGGTCACCCGATCTCAGCTCTGACTCAAGCAGCGGAGAGAGAAACAAGACTGGCAGAATGTGAGAGCATGCAGGCTGAAAAAGATAAGAGATGGTTGGAAATGTTGAAGGAGAAAGGTGTTGAGACGCACAGTAAAATGACCAAAGAAACTTTTGAGAAACTGCAGCCCAGACGTTCACCGCTGCAGATGACGGAACTCAGACACCCGTTTAATGGCGCCGGCCCTCTCACCTCGACCACTGCAGGGATGCTCGCGTATGCAAAGATGCATTACAAGGACATCTTGACATCAAGACGCCCACACGAGGATATCGACACAGTCTTGTCAACGGGTTCAGACGTGTGGGCAGATACTTTCGCCAAGCTGACTACAACGGCAAGGTTGGACATGGACAGACCCATCTCACTGGAAGAGACAATGCAAACACCGAAGTCGATGGCACGTGGGAAATCCCCTGGAGTGGACGGGTTGACTGTTGAATTCTCCTCCAAAAATCGGCAAGCAATCGGCCCGACACTTGTTGAGCTGTACAACGAGGTGCTCACTGGGGGTCGGCTGGGCAAAGGAACGACTTCATGGAATCATCTCAGTCCTATTCAAGAAAGGGGACAAGGTAGAGGTGCAGAACTGGCGACCTATCTCCTTACGCGCCGTGTCCTACAAGATCCTAGCCACGTCCCTCTCTAGAAGATTTGCGCAACACCTCCCGTTTCTCGTGGAACGAGACCAGGGGCGTTCGATATTCAACAACATAGTGACAGCAATCGAAGTCCTCGAAGTGGTACAATCGGAGAGGCTGGACTTGGCAGTTCTGCTAATCGATCTGGTGAAGGCCTATGACAAGGTCGGCTTGACCTTCATCATGACAACCTTGTGGCGAATGGGAATTCGGAAGTGTCCATTTTGCAAATGGGTCAAAAGTGATGTACACTTTTTCCACTTCAGGCTTCAGTAATGGTAAATGGACACTTGTCCTCGCCCTTCGACCTGTCACGTTCCCTTCGGCAAGGGTGCTCGCTGACCCCACTGCTGTTTGTGCTTCAATTGGAAGTGCTGCTAAATAGGATCAGGAGTCACCCGCACATCAAAGGTCTGCGGTTAAATGATGAGTCGGATTGCAAGGTCAAGGCGTTGGCAGACCATCTGTTTTTGCGGTGTGTGAAAATACCGTGGAATCGCTGCCTGCCTTAAGGAATCTCTGCCAGAATATTCAACACCGTCGGAAGCTTTGGTAAACTGGAACGAGTCCACTTACCTGCTTCACAAGGATTTTGAGCTGAAGGCGGGATGAGGAATGAAAAGAGTGGAGGACGGAGACGAGGAGAGATTGTAAGGCGTTCTGATCAGCCTGCAAATGGTCTCCACATCGCAGGGCTTGCTTCGCCAACAGCGGATTGCATGCAGACTGAGAGTGTGGGGGGCATTGCTTGGCATCTGTCCCCCCTGGGGCGAGCATTGGTTGCAAACGTAGCACTCTTCTCAATTCTCTGCTTCGTATGCACAGTCAGTGAGATTGGTGGGGGTGGTGTATTGATGGGCGTGTGCAAGCTGGTGACCAGATTTTTGTGGAAGCCAAAGGCCAAAAATGAAGGAAACCCTCACTTTCCCTCAATCCGAAGGGGGGTTAGGCCTTGTTGACATGCCAAAGAAAAAACAGGCCCAATTGAGCCAGTGGCTATGTAAGGTGGCCACAGCAGAAACCAAGGAGCAGTGGGTCCAAATTGCAGAATGGATACTGATGAGGGAGTGGGGGCTCAGCAGACCTGAAGATGTGTGGGTCTGTTTCTTTATGCAGTCTTTCTTGAAGACAAGACTTAAGTCTGTGTTTTGGAATGCGGTACTGAGGGCATGGAGAAGTTGGAGAGCGGGTCTCCCAACCCAACAGCCTCCAAGGACAAAGGAAGAAGTACTCGATCAGCATCTCGTTGGGAACCCGGAAATCAGGGCCCAAGATGGAGCGTGGTTCCCTGCAGATGGTCCCACTGGCTCATTTGGGCTGGTGTGGACGAAGAAAGGGGTTATAAGGATTCGAGAGCTATGGTCAGTGCTGCTGGTGACCTGGGAACCGGTTGCAGAGGTCAAAAGCACAGCGGACAGGTTTGAGAAGAGTGGAGGAGAACTGGAACTTTTTTTTTTTTTTTTTTTAACTTTTTTTTAAACTGGAACTTCCTGATTAACGCCGTTCCTCAAACATGGGCCCAGCTGGTGGGCCTAGAAGGAGTTGACCTCCTAACACTTGGTACGCAGCAAAAGCGGAACCGGAACCAGAACCAGGGGTCGTCTGGAAAGTGTTGGAAGTGGTGTTGCCCAGTGGTTTCAGGAAGGTAGAAAGGTGGCATTGTGCGGATCATTCAAACACTCTGCAGTGTTTGGGGGAAGAGGTGATCCAACTGTGGTGTAATCTGCCTCACAGATTCGAATTACAGAAAGATGGTCTCAAAGGGAGTGGAAGCGATCACTTATCTGGGTGGGTTGTACCCCTCTTAAGGAAACTGGTCATTGATCCGTTGGCCTCGAGCTGGAAAAAACAGACACAGCAATCACAGCTGTGATCTCCCTGGGAGACTACATTGTATGTACTGGTTACGAGTTGAGAAGGCGCAGTTTGAAAACACACCCGCTTCAGTGGTGGTGGCTCGGTGGAAAGCGGTGTTGGGTGAGGATCAGGGACTGACGGAGGCTCAGTTTGGAAACTTGTGGAAAGTTTCTGGAGCGGCTCCCGAATGGCCAGCAGGTAAGCTTACTCTGGATGTTGTCTTTGTTATTGTAACCCAATCGGCTGTTTGGCTGGTGGGTCGCGCGGGATGGTGGTAGATATGAAATGCAAGATATGTAGCTGGCCCATTGAGTCAACCTGTCATCTGTGGTGGGACGGCCCAGCTTCCAAACGCATCTGGAAATGGTGGGAGCAGCACTGGAACGACTTTGGAGGAGAAGGCGTGCAATGGAAAGGAAGCTGGGTCCTGCTGTGCTTCCTCTCAGATGGTGCCAAAAAAAGCGGGTCTGGCTGGGGTTATGTGGCGCACATGATCAGAGGTTTGATCTGTGAAGGGATGTGGTCGGATAGAAACAGAGCACACTTTCAAAACCGCCCCTTCTCAGACATGGAGATCAAGTCAAGGATTAACAAGGGGTAAAGCAAGTCATCAGGGTGGACTGGCGGCGCAAGGCCAAAGCAGGGAAACGCAGCAGGTGTCAGCTTTTGTGGTTCTTGCGTACCTGGTGTAGAAAGATTCAGCAGGCTGGAGTACACAGCACCAAGGGGTGTTGGTAATCCCTCGCGATGGGTGTCTGTAGTGGACACCGCCAAGGGGTTGGTAATCTCTCGCGATGGGTGTCGGAGGTGGACAAAATGAGCGGCAGATGTAGAAGACGAATTGGGCTCCAGCAACTTAAGGGTGGCAATTAGAGTTAGTCAGTTTTTCCCTTCAGCCCTGTGGGACCAGGCCACCTTCAGCCCTGTGGGCCCAGGCCACCTTCAGCCCTGTGGGACCAGGCCACCTTCAGCCCTGTGGGACCAGGCCTCCTTCAGCCCTGTGGGACCGGGCCACTCGGTCCCGCAGGGCATGATAGGTTAGCCAGAGCGATCCCCGAACCAGGTCACTCGGTTCTTTAGGACCGCAGTGGGCCATTAGCAGAGTGCCTGATTCAATCCGGACCTGGTCCTCTGGGCCATGCTACCCTTCTTCCCCCCGAATACAATGTATATGGTCATTATAGCTGTATTTGAGGCATCTTAAGGTCTAGGTACAGGTACAGCTATATTGACCGTACGTTGTTATTCGGGGGAAGAAGGTAGTCCCAGATTTAAGTTAGTTTAGGTTAGCTGATAGTCCTTTCGCCAATAGTGCTAGGAGGGCGATTGGCCGTGTTATTGATAGCAGATGGTGTTCCGTCTCTATTTCAATTTTCAATCGAAAATGAAGGCATCTTCAAAGTTCGATCAACTTCAACTCAGGAAATGGTACTATTATTTATTATTTATTATTTATTATTTAGGAATTGGAACTCTGTAGATGAGAGTTCTGCAGGCAATCTGCCTGTGTAAGCTTAAGCTGGTTGATGCTGTCAGTGCCCCGCGTAGAATTGTGAGGTCCCCGGCCTCATATAATGATCTAAGCTAGGCTACCAGCCGGGCCGCCCGGGTCCTGGGTGGCCAGCCCGTGCAAGGACAAGGGAAGGTCCCAGCAAAAAAAAAAAAAAAAAAAAAACCGAAAAAATACTATGTAATGCAGAAAAATAAAACTGAACAACTTTTGCTTCAGGGTCACATCGAAATTCTTTACCAAATTTAAAATATAAAATATATATGTATAATGTATATATAAATATTGTAATGACCCGCCAAAAGCACAGACTGAGAACACTGCTGATTTCTGGGATTTGCCGCTGGAATGAATGCCTTGCTGAGATTCCCTCATTCTGCTGTGGTTTCCAAGTCTGTGTGTGTGTGCGTGCCTGCCGGTTTGCATGCCTGTCTGAGTGCTTGTCGACTGAGTGTGTGTGTGACCCGCAAGGGTACTTGTTGGTTGAAAGGCCCCACAGGGCCGGTACTTACCTGTGGCCGTGACTTTGAGGGTTGCAGCGGGGAAAACACTCGAGTAGCAGGGGTAGGCCCGCGGCACTTAGAGCAGCGGGGAAAAACACTCAAGTAGCAGGTAGGCCGGTACCACTCAAGTAGTGGTAGGAGTGTCGGGTACTGGAGGCCGAGCAGAAGAAGACAAAAAGTTGGCATTTTTTGAGGCCCAGTAGCGTAAGGATAGAGGTAGGCCGGTACCAGTCCAAGTAGCCTGAGTCTAGGGCCTGTCCGGACGATAGCAGAGCCTGCAATGATGTTTCCCTCCGAAAGGGAGGAGGTGCAATCAGACTCATTCTCATTCACACTTTTCATGCATGTAAACAGTAGCGCAGCAAACTGGCGACATGCGCCCACTCAAAACTCAGAGATATGGCATCCAGATACGAGTTCACTCTCAATTGGCTATGGCGACTCAGCGCCCAAACAGCTCACTGTTCACATACACCGGATCACCCTGGATATCCCACACGCATCACTCTGAACACTCACACATACACACACACACTTCACACTAAACTACAGCTATGGCAGCTATGGCTGCCTGTACCCTATTGCTATGCTACGCTCCTTCTCTCTTGCCCACTTCAGCTCCGGGCTCTCTGCAGACCTCCTTGCACAAGTTACTGTGGCAGCGCTTCCGCATGGCTCATGCAGGAATGAATGCAAGGCTGGGCGCTGACTCTTGATTTATACTTCGAAAACTCGTTGGTCTGCCCTTTGCCATCGGCCCATGGTGCTCACAGTCCCCCGTGGTACTTGCTGGACCGGACTGGGACTGACTGGCCCTTACCGCTGATTGACTGTGGACTCACTGCTATCCTACGGAGGTCGGACTGCGATGGCACTGCAGTTTAGTCGACCACTTGACTCGCCACTTGACCACTTGCCCACTTGCCGACCTTCTAGAAGGACTACAGCTAGACTTCTGGAACTCGCTAAGACTTCTACTCTATAGATCTACAGATCGAACCCCTGCTACCTAAAGACCTATGACAGACCTACCAACTGTCTACGAATACACAGGTCACAGGTTCAACTCTCGGGGATTACACAGATACTGTACATGGGTAGGGTGAGGTCTAGGGATCGAGCCCTGGGATCTGTGTCTGGTACTGCAAAGAGGTGAAAACCGTTTCACTCCCGCCGTCCTAAATTCGAGGTCCTCCGAGAACATCTTAGTCCAAGGCGGGACCTTTACCCTTCCTGTCACGCTCATAGGCTCTGACTATGTCGGGAGCTGTTTCTAGAAGTTTTGTTCTTGTCAACCAGCGGTCATCCTCCGGTTCCTGATAAGCAAACCGGACCTTATATTCCTGTGGACGACCTCTACCTCCTGTTCTAAAGACATCTTCATCTACAATACCGTCAATGTCATAACTTCCATCCATATCCGGGGGGATTATGGATCTTCTTGAAGGGAACTGTTGACTTGTGACACACAACAACAGCTTTGAAGCATGGAACACAGGGTATGTGTGGAGGTGCGCCAGGATTTCTATAGTGTAGGACGGTCCATCCTCTCCGCCCTTGACTTCTAGAACCGGCCACGGTCCGCAGTATGCAGGCAACAACTTTTGCGAGATGTGCTCCTCAGGTGCAAACTCTTTAGATTTGACCCAGACTAAGTCGCCTACCTGAAACTGCGATGGGCGACGGTGCTTATTGGCCTGTTCTATCATTCTGTGCTGGGCCTTTCTGAGGTTCTCAACAACAGTTGCTAGTTCTTTCTCGTGCTGTACTGCGAACTCCCTGGTACCGGGCGGTAGTCTATGAATCTGGTCCCGGTTCAGTCCTTCGAACGGTCTGCGTGGTCTAAAGGACTTGTGCAGCTCATTGGGAGTGCGGCAGGTGGATAGATGCACGCTGTTGTTGTATGCACTAGCTACCTTAGGCAACATCTCATCCCAGTTGATCTGATCAGGTCTAATGCACATGCGCATAACTTGCTGTAGGATCTTGTTCATCTGTTCTGTCTGACCGTTGGTCTCTGGATGACGGTCAGATGACATTAACAACTTTGACCCATAAACTCTCATGAGTTCTTGCCAGTTCTAGCTAGTGAAACGACTATCTCTATCGCTAACTATGGATAATGGGACTCCGTTCTCACTAACCCAATGATCAAAAAACTTCTGAATAACTAATTATGTGCGCGCCTCTGCAGGCAAAGGAACAAAAACGACATACTTACTAAATCGGTCAACTATGACCATGACTTGGCTCTTGCCATGCCTACTCTTGACTTGAGTATCCATGAAGTCTATGGACACTGAGTCTCCAGGCTGATCAGGAATAGGCAGAGGTCTGAGAAGACCTAGAGGTGCGCGCGTAGTAGTCTTATTCCTCTGGCACACTTTACAACTGCGAACATACTCTATGCAGTCATTCTTCATCCCTGGCTAGGTGTACGCACGCATCAGACAGGCTAATGTCTTTTGCCAACCGAAGTGTCCCTCTGTGTCATGGCATTCCCCTAGGATCAGACTGCGGATTTCCTCACTGTTGGGAACGCAAAGGCGGTCAAATACATCTGTCTTCTCAAACAGCAATCCTTCGGTAGTGCGGTAGTGTGGCTCGGTCTCTTGGGCCTCTCTAACTCTCTTTAGAAGGTCGCTATAGATAAGGGTCTTGCGCGTACGCTTGTTTCACTTTCTCCTGCAGGTCTCTCCCTATATCCAGATAATGTACTATGGCTCCAAAGTAGTCTGATCTCCTACTCAGAGCGTCCGCAACTACGTTGTACTTGCCCTTCACTGGCGTGAGCTCAAAGTCGTACTGGTCTATCTCAGCAACCCACCTAGTTAGCTTAGGTGTCATCTTGGCCTGGGTCTTTAACCATCTAAGTGCCTCCCAAGCAGATAATGCTTCCAGTGCTCTAAAGCCTGCCTGAGAGCGTAGAGTTCTCTCTCGTACGTCGAGGTGGCTACCTTCTCTGAGGGCATCCTCGCTGACATGAACTCTACGGGTCTATAGCCATTGCCGTCGTCTTGCTGCAACATGGCGCCTATACCATACTGACTCACGTCCGTGGTGACGACAAATGGCAAAGACGGATCAACTACTTTGAGGATAGGGTACTCTATCAACGCGCGCTTCAGTCTCTTTAGCGCGGACGTACAATCTTTGTCTCATTGCCAGATTGCCTCTTTCTTAAGCAACCTGCGCAAGGGAGCGGCGATAGTAGAGAAGTTCCTCACAAACTTTTTATAGTAATTAGCTAGGCCTAAGAATGACCGCAACTCTGTCAATGTGCGGGGCGTCGGCCAGTCTTTGATTGCCGCTATCTTGCTGTCCTCTGGCTTAATTTCAGCTCCGTCTAACAAATGGCCCAAGTACAAAACCTGAGTCTTGGCCCACTCTCACTTCTTCGGGTTGATCTTGAAGTTAGCCTCTCTCAGCTTCTCCAAGACCTGCCTCAAATGACCCTGATGCTCTTGGAGGGTCCTTCTGAAAACTAATATATCATCTAAATAGACCACTACAAACTTGTCTAACCATGGTCTGAACAAATCATTCATACAACGGTGAAAGGTGGTTGGCGCGTTGGTTAGTCCAAAGGGCATCACTATGAACTCATAGTGCCCATATCTAGTCCGGAATGCAGTCTTGTACTGGTCATCTATCTGATGGTATCCGGACTTCAAGTCTATCTTAGAGAAATACTTGCAACCTTGCACCCGATCTAAGAGATCGTCTATCCTGAGCAGTGGCTCAACATTCTTTACAGTAATCGCATTCAAACCCCTGTAGTCTATACACATATGAAGCTCTCCTTCCTTCTTGGGGACAAACAGAACTGGTGCTCCAAAGGGAGACGAACTGGGCCTGATCCAACCCTTCTCGAGGAGCTCGTCTAACTGCTTACGCAGCTCCTCTAACTCTCTAGGGGACATCATGTAGACTGCTCCCTTAGGAGTTCTACTGCCAGGCTCTATCTCTATTCTGTGTTGGATGGGTCGCGGCACTACTCCTGTCGGCGACTCAGTCAAGTCTTTGAATTCCTCCAGCAGCTTGGCTATGGTTGGATCTGTGGAACTGTCCTCTTTTTTGGCCTCAGTGACAAGTCTAACATAAACTACAAAGACCTGCTCCTCTAACCGCTCCTTCTTCACTAGTCGTGCGAACGCGGGAGCACTGAGACAGCAATGTGTCAAGGTGTTGTCTACACCTGACACATGAAACAGGCGGGCAGTCTTAACCTCGTCTGACGGACTAGGGAGCCTACACTCATGTTCTTTCAAGTGGAGTGTGGCCCCTGCTGCCTCTCCCCAATCCATTCCCAATACTACGTCAAAGGGGAGGTCATCCTGTACGAGGAGAGTCAGGGAATGGAGAACTTTCTCCACCTTCCCATCTTTCTCTAGGCGAAAGTACGCCTAGACTCCCCATACATAGTCCTCAACACGCATCGTGCGGTTGTCTGCGAGGACACTGACTATGGGGTCTGCTAACTTTTGGATTTCAATCCTAGCCTCAGCTTCTTCAGCGCTCTACGGCTAATATAACTACGGGTAGCCCCTGAGTCTATAAGGGCTCCTACTCTGCTTCTGAATACTTTTACATCTACCAAAATCAGTTGTCCCTTACTCTCCTTCTTCATCTTGGCCCAGGCTGGCATCCTCTCCTTCAGTTCCTCTGCCACGCCTGTGAGGGACATGCCTAAAGAGACGCTAACACAAGCGGTCTCTGGACAACTAGCTAGGCACGGGCCTGCAACCTCTGCCATAGGCTCATGTGGGTTGGGAGTGTCCTGTTCGCGCACGCTCACTTCTCCACATGGCCTTGAAGTAGGGGCAGTTGTGACCCCTACTGGCGGCTGCATTTTGACTGCGGGGCAGCCCAACGGGCCTGTCTATACTGTGGACAAAATTTAATTACGTGGGCCGGGTCACCACAAAATACGCACTAACCCAGGTTCACGCGTTCCTGCCATACGCGCTGGTCCAAGCCCAAATCTTCCCAGAGTCTGCCATGTGGCAAGCCTGGGTGCCATCCTCCTTGAGGTGCCCTTCCACCTCGTCGCTGTGGGGACCGATTAGAACCCTGGCGATTTGGCAGGGGACCTTGACCCCTACCTCCCACTTGGCAGTTTTCCTGTTCGCCAACCCCCTGTGCGCCCGGTCCTCAGCCTCCCATGGTCTGGCCCTTTTGGCCCTGGCCTCCTCCTCTACTTTGCGGCTTCCCCGCAGCCGCGACAACAGCATAGGACCTCCCCTGCCCCACGATACTGGCCTCCTCCTCGAGGCCCCTCTCGATCTGACTATACGGGACCTCATCTGTACCACCTTCCTCTAAGGTAAGGATTATATGATCCTTGGCCCTCACTTGGCCTGAGATGGTACGGCCTTTCCACCTTTTCCCCTTATCTAAGTCCTTGTGCCAGAAGGTGGTAACTGGCATGGACTTTGACTCATATAGGATGACTTCTCTACTCAATGCATCATAAGTGATGCCGGCCTGTTGAGATTTGTCAAAGAAGTGCCCACGTAGGGCCTCTGGCATGGCACGATAAAACAACTGGACCAATTGGGTCTCAGTGACCCCATGGTCTGGGACGGCTACCAAGTCGTCCATGGTACCCTTGAGTGCCCTTGCACTCCTCCACTGTTGTGAGTGGATCGCTTGCAGCTTATCAGAGGCTCTAACGCCTCTCGCTGGATCTGCAAATCACTCCTTCAGGAGCTTAAAGAATTGAGGAAGGGGGGTGACTCTTGAATATGCAACCAGGTTGTTTTCACAACCGGCTGCGCGCGCAAGGGACTTGGCAAAACTAGCCGCCTCATCCTTAAGGGCCTGGAAGGCCACGAGGACTTGTCCCTCTGATAGGATATGTTGTAAATATATATAACTATTGACACTGGTATCCCAGTTGTCAAAGTTCTCCTCCTTCTTCCCCCCGTATGCATCTGGGAACTTGAGTTTTACAGACTCCTTACGGGGTCTGACCTCGCCCTCTACAGCGGCTATTGCCTTGGCACCCTCAATGGCGCCCTCACAGAACTTCCCCACGTTATCCCTCAGTTGCCTGACTTCGCCCCCAATGTGGGTGACGATATCGCGCGCAAAGTCTCTAAACCCCGACCGCATGACACTCAAAGCTACCTCCTGGCTCCAACTAGCTTGGCGCTCCTCCATCCATGTTGTGCTCAACACCACTGGGTAGCCCAATACCTTATCCCATTTGGCCTTGTCATCTGGCTGGGCCAACACTTCCTTCCTACAGTCTTGCACCTTTGCTACCTCTGCGGTCAGTTTGTTGACTTCCTCTCTCCTCCTCTTCTTCTCCCTCTTCATCCTCAACTTCCATGCCAATTTCTGCTCCTCCTCCCTTTCTCGCCGTTCCATAGGATCTGTCATTGCTGCTAGCTCGCTGGCTAGCGCATCCCTCTCGTCTTGAGTCATATAAGACTCTGCCTCCTCGTCTTCTCCCAACGATAAATTAGCGACCCACTCGCTTATCCTTTTCTCCATCTCTACATCAGTATCCCTGTTCATCGTGCCACTACTTCCTTCTCCACTCTCAATCCGCATTCTCTCTTTTTCTTCTTCTGCTGCTACTTCTGCTTCAGCAGCCTTTTTTTTTTCTTCCTCCTCCTGTTGAACCCTCTTTATCTCCTCCTCCAATCTCTTCATCTTTGCCGCCTGTTCCTCTGCGATAGCCTTTAGCTTCGCCTGCTTCTCAAGCTCCTTCCTCTCCCTATTTTCTTTCACTAAGGCGGCCATCTTCGCTTGCTGCTCAGGGGTGTAGGGGTGAGTATCTTTCCCACTACGGGTCTCAACCATGGTGATTAGTGCACAACCGGATCAACGGTTCCAAACGTCACCACGTAGACTCTAACCCCTGACTGACAAACCTATTGACTCAATCTAAGGACTTACAGAATCTGAACAGGGATCCTGCCAACTATGGTCTCTAGCCTGGACCTAACTATGACTGTCACTACTAGACCTTTTGCTGATCAGGAGGCATTTAAGGAGATCCCCCGAACTCCTCAGGAATTATTTAACGTCGCAAACAGGACGACGCGATCAGCAGGTCTCTCAAGATTTAGACGGTCTGTTGTACAACCCACAACTCGGATTTCGAGGCCTACCGTGCCACACCGAACAGCCCGTCGGTAAGTACCGGTCCTTGGGAGGGTTCGTGTCCTCCGGGACAGTTGAGTCGTCAGACACAGTCTTTAGCCCTACTCAGCCCATGTGGGTTTGGTCAACAGGGCCCTATCCTTCATCCACAGAGTGCTATCACCTAGGACAGAAGAGACTCGATGCAGAAAGAAGAGACAAACAGACTGGACTCAACAAGTACCAAGGGGTGTGTGCACATCCATAGGGCGAGGGATAGGCTGAGGGCTTGGCGAGATGTTACCGGCTCCAGCTTGGTCAACTCGTGGTCAACGGTCTTGGTCAACACTGGTCAACGCTTCGGTCAACCCCCCGGTCAACCCCCGGTCAACTTCGGTCAGCATCTCCGGTCAATATTCTCGGTCAACCCTCCGGTGAGCTATGGCTGCCGGCTCCTCTTCCTCACCAACCCTCCTCTTCCTTTTGCCTTCCTCGCCTCCATTCACCCCGGCTGTCTTCTTCCTTTTTTTTTTTTTTTTGTTTGATCGGCCCTCTCTTCTTCTCTCGGCTATGGCCTCCTTCTCTCACTTGCTCGGTATACTCCGTGATAATGCTCCGTGGCTATGGCCGCTTCTTCTTCCTCCACGTGGGACTGCACAACTCGCTTCACAGGTAAGTGACAACCAAACTTGTATCGCTCATCTCTCTCTCTCTCTCTCTCTCTCTCTCTCTCTCTCTCTCTCTCTCTCTCTC
>BFEA01001047.1:88087-111277 GCA_003427395.1 Chara braunii
CTCTCTCTCTCTCTCTCTCTCTCTCTCTCTCTCTCTCTCTCTCTCTCTCTCTCTCTCTCTCTCTTCTTCGTCGTGGTCTTCTTTGCAGGTGCGCGGCGGCTTCTCCAACCTCTCGGGTCCGCTATGGCGGACTACTACTTCTGGCGATCACCTCTGCTATGGCGCATCAGGCCCTGCACACGACGGCGCGCATGGAATAGCGGGTACCAGCTCTGATACCAATGCAATCAGACTCATTCTCATTCACACTTTTCATGCATGTAAACAGTAGCGCAGCAAACTGGCGATATGCGCCCACTCAAAACTCAGAGATATGGGATCCAGATACAAGTTCACTCTCAATTGGCTATGGCGACTCAGCGCCCAAACAGCTCACTGTTCACATACACCGGATCACCATGGATATCCCACACGCATCACTCTGAACACTCACACATACACACACACACTTCACACCAAACTACAGCTATGGCAGCTATGGCTGCCTCTACCCTATCGCTATGCTACGCTCCTTCTCTCTTGCGCACTTCAGCTCCGGGCTCTCTACAGACCTCCTTGCACAAGTCGCTGTGGCAGCGCTTCCGCATGGCTCGCACAGGAATGAATGAAAGGCTGGGCACTGCCTCTTGATTTATACTTCGAAAACTCGTTGGTCTTCCCTTTGCCATCGGCCCATGGTGCTCACAGTCCCCCATGGTACTTGCTGGACCGGACTGGGACTGACTGGCCCTTACCGATGACTGACTGTGGACTCACTGCTATCCTACCGAGGTCGGACTGCGATGGCACTGCAGTTTAGTCCACCACTTGGCTCGCCACTTGACGACTTGCCCACTTGCTGACCTTCTTGGAGGACTACAGCTAGACTTCTGGAACTCGCTAAGACTTCTACTCTATAGATCTACAGATCGAACCCCTGCTACCTAAAGACCTATGACAGACCTACCAACTGTCTACGAATACACAGGTCACAGGTTCAACTCTCGGGGATTACACAGATACTGTACATGGGTAGGGTGAGGTCTAGGGATCGAGCCCTGGGATCTGTGTCCGGTACTGCAAAGAGGTGAAAACCGTTTCAGAGGTACCGGTTGCTGGGAGGCCGCTCGGCCTAGGAAGTCACCGCCCAAGAGGCCAGTAGGCCGCTATATCTTCCGGAGGAGCAAGTAGCTCCTCGTCATTTGCGGTATGCAAGGAGTGGCGACATGCTGCTGAGCCAAGCGCTGGACTTGTACAGCGCTGCCTGGAGGTGAAGGGCAGCTGGGCGCTCAGCCTGGCTATGGCAAGCAGCCCAGCCTGAGGAGGAGGAAGAAGGGGGCGAAGGAGGAGAGTGGTGAGGTACCTACCTGGCTATGGTGGACACCATCTTCATCACCTTGTTGGGCGCTGCATCTGGAAGGCCCCAGTTGGGGTAGTGCCGCACCAAGGAAGCTCGAGGCAGAGTCAGGCAAGGCGGCTTAGTCAGCAGCGGCATAGCTGCTTTGGGTTGTCCTTTGGACAGGAGTGCAGTGCCATAGCTGCTTCGTGTTGTCCTTTGCACAGAGAGGGGCAGAGCCCTCAGTTGTCCAGCATAGCCTAGGCTTGTGAGAGGTGGAAGAAGGGGGGAAGCCATAGCTATGGTGGACCTGCTGTTGTTGTTGTTGTCTCAGCAGTAAGAGGGAACTTCAGATATTGATTCTGTTTCATCCACTCATTGTTATTAATATTATTGGGAAGAAGAATAAGATTGGGAGGAAGGTGGAGAGAGAAGGGGGATTTGTCATTGGTCTTGCTGGTGTACATCTTCTTCTTCTTCTTCTTCTTCTTCTTCTTCTTCTTCTTCTTCTTCTTCTTCTTCTTCTTCTTTCTCTCTTCTCTGATCTCTATCTCTTTGCAAGTGCTTTCATTTCTTTCGCAATTGGGTGGCATTGTGTTTGATTCTGAATTTGCACTTTGGGAATGCCCAGGATCGTAACAATATAGTTTGGGCTTGCAACACCATCTGGGTGATCTGCAAATTGTTGGCCAGCATCCAACAAACCAGCCTGAGAACCTCACCAATCTCTGTGGTCTGACAGCAACTAATATGTCTTCACATTCTCCATCGCCCGTCTTATACACCATCAGTGTGACGGGGCTGAGGCAGAGCAGCAAGGTCGGGGAAGAGAGAAGGAGGGAGTGAGAGCACACACACACCCTCACTCAACTCGACACGGACTCGACACGACTCGACGGACACGGACACAAAGTGACAAAGTTGCAAAGTCACAAAGTCGCAATCTTGGTTCCGTACATAATGTCGCAGCAAGTCACACTGAAGCACAACAGTGAGGCTGAAAACTGCGTCCCCGAACTCAGCTTGAGTCCGGTCTTTAAGTACCGGACTCGAGTTGAGTCCAAGGGCAAAAGTGCAATTTGCCTCGAGGCTGAACTGAAATCGAAGGTCTGACCCTGGGCGCCAGAATGCCGGATGGCGCCAAGTGCGAAATCCGAAAGTGGCAGAGGCGGGATCTGAGAACAGGCGCCGACTGCAGAGGGCGCCAACAGTCAGGAACTGGAGATCAGAAACTCCAAAAAAAAATAGAATAGCAGCCTGGCGGGTGGTACCCCGCGGACCAGGGATCGAGCCCTGGCTGAGTCCGTAACACTATCCCCTCCCTCTGGAAGGCAACGTCCCGGCTGCCAAAGACCCAATGAAACTGTGAAGGATGGGACGGGGCCGATCACTGGTCAAAAAAGGAAAGAGAAGTAATGCAAGTAGCAGGGTAGTCCTATTGTTACATGCTGCGCCTGCACACAAGGGCCATTTTCCAGGCCCTGCGTCCCTCAGGCTGAAAGCCTGAAATTCATGCTGAAAGCCTGAAAACCAGGGCCTACAGGCCCCGTGGCTGTTTCAGCCTGACAGCCTGAAAACCAGGGCCTACAGGCCCCGTGGCTGTTTCAGCCTGACAGCCTGAAAACCAGGGCCTACAGGCCCCGTGTCTGTTTCAGCCTGACAGCCTGAAAACCAGGGCCTACAGGCCCCGTGTCGTTTCAGCCTGACAGCCTGAAAACAAGGGCCTATAGGCCCTCAGGCTTTAGCCAGAAGCTACCTGGAAACTTCCCGGAAGCTTCCTCAGGCNGCCTGAAAACAAGGGCCTATAGGCCCTCAGGCTTTAGCCAGAAGCTACCTGGAAACTTCCCGGAAGCTTCCTCAGGCTTTAGCCAGAAGCTACCTGGAAACTTTCCGGAAGCTTCCTCAGGGCCTAGCATGTTTGGGCATTGGCAAGAGCAGCCTCCTGGACGGGCCAGCACTATATAAGACTGGCCCGCCCTACAGGCAGCAGGTAGTCTTCAGGATTCGGCAGCAGCACTCTGGAGGAGCGCTGGCAATAGTCTTCAGCGTTGGGCGCTTTGTAGTGTTAGCAGTAGTCTTCAGCGCTGGGCGCCATAGCTAGAGTAGCACTAGAGAGAGAGAAAGATTGGGCGGAGGCCAGAAATACTTACCTGCAGCGCTGTTGCTCCAGAGAGAGAGTTCTTCTTCTTCCTCTTCTCAGTCCACCATCTCCCTCTGACCCTCTCTATATCTGGCTCCACTGCATCAGCAGACTATGAGAGAGAGAGAGAGAGAGAGAGAGAGAGAGAGAGAGAGAGAGAGAGAGAGAGCTTGGTGACTTGTGGATCCATACTTGACATTGGACTACAGACATTTTGACGAGGGATTATTTGAGACTTGTAATGAGACTTGGTCTTGACGACTTTCCCATCTTTCCCCTCCTCTTCGTCTGATCCCCTCCTCTTCGTCTGTGCATGGCTGGACCTGGCGCCTCTTCCTGTGTATAGCGCCAAGCCTCTTCACACCTGGTGATAAGCATGATGTATGTTTAGTCTGCATTATGACATTGATTGGGCTAGTCATTAGCATTCTGGCATTCTGTTTCGCTATCTTGTGCTACGTGAATGAGGTCAGTCCCGGTCAGGTCAGGATTTGTATCTAAGTCTTCCATGCGCTATTCAGCATCATTTTGTATGTATTGGAATGCAGATTGCTTGTTGAGATTCTACTTGCACTGCATTGTCCATTCAGTCCTTTTTATCACATTGCGGATCCTCGGTTCTTATGTACATCGCCCAACTGGGCATGTAACAGTTGGTATCGGAGCTTCGCACGTGAATCAGGACAACCTGATCTGACACGTGTGCGGGGACTAGGTAGCTGATTAGTCTTTATTGATTGATTAGAGCATACTAGTTAGCCCCCAAAATGACGATTTTGACCTCACTGCCGAAAATCATTTTTTTTTTTCTTTTCTTGGATTTCGTTTTCTCGCTATTTCTGTTGTGGAAAATCGCAATAGCGCAACATCTGAAATTTCCATTTCGTTCTTCTTCTGAAAATCCGGAATTTCGTTGTTGGAAATCCGGAATATCTTTTTCTTGAAAATTTTGATTCCTTGTTGCATTTCCCGTTATTGGAAATTCGGAATATTTTTTCCGACATTCGTTTTTCTGAAAACGGTACGGGAAATCCCTCTTGCAGTACCATTTTTGCAAACTGCGAATACTCTCATTTGAGTTGGTCCGAATACTTGGTATTTCTTTTTGGAATTTTTTTGCTGTTCTATGGCAGTCTGAAGTTCGAATTTTTTTCTCTCATTGATACTTTCGCACTTCAAGGGAGGTTGGGAGACCTACTAAACTTGCAAAACTCGGGATTTTTATTTTTCTCGAAATTTTTTTGCAAAGTTCAAACTTTTCTTTTTTGATTAGTGGCTCCTTATCTGGGTGATTTATCCCACCCTTCCCCACCTATGTTGTTGTCCCCTCTGGTCTTTTCTCTATCTCCTTCTGGGTACCCCCTGCGGCGGCATTGGTAAGTTGCCACGTCAGCAGGGCACACAGCAGCAGGACACGTCAGTGCATGGTGCTCACCCGCTCAAAGACAAGCGGCATGGAGCAGCAGCCAGGCGACATGGTAGCAGAGTACAAGCAATGGGCAGCTGCGGCAACATCCGCACGTAAGAAGGAAGATGAGGAAGCAGAGGAACAGCGTCGCCTCGCTGAACAGCAACGACAGGCGGACGCTGAGGCAGCAGCAACGGCCGCAGACGAACACCGTCGACTACGCCGAGACAATCTCCTCGGATGCGAGGGGGATATCGAGGTCATCGCCGGCGAATGGGCAGTGGCTGCTGCAGAGGAGGGTGCCCCCTCTGCTGTCCGTGGCCTTGCAACCACAATCGAACATGTGAGCGACTTGGTCGCCACCTGTGCAGCACAGCAAGAGGACATCCTCTGCATGGACACCCTGGTCCGGAAGCAGATTCGTGTGATTGACGAACTGCTTGACCGGGTACGCCGGCTGGAACAGCAGCTTGCAACAGCCACTCCCGCCGGACCCTCCAAATTGGCGGATCGCATTAACGTTTTGGAGATCGACGTCGAGACTCTCAAGGACGGCGCTTTAACGACAAGTCAGCGGATTAGCCAGCAGATTTGCGTTGCCGCAACCACTCCAATCGCGAGAGCATTCCGAAGTTTGACGACCTCCCAATCTTCTGCGATGCAACGAAGCCGGACCCGATCCCATGGTGGTGTCAGTTTGAGCTGAAGTTGGACATTCACCACGTCATCAATTCGAACTGGCACTCGTACTTATACTCCCGCTCGGGAGGCGCGTGCCAGGCATGGCTGGACAACATGTTGTCCATGCACAACGTCGCAGTCTCCGAGCTGCATACGAAGATCAGTTGGGTTGATCTCAAGGCAGCATGGCATACGCGGTTCCAAGTGGAGCCGCCCGAGCAGAAAAACTTCAGCGATTCTATCAGAACGACCTGCCAAGCATGGACTGGATCACCGAGTACCAACGCTTGGCATCCACGTCCAACTTGCCGTCGAACTACAATGACCAACATTTCAAACGAGGCTGCGTCTTTTGAGGAAGGAGATAGATTGGCAGCCGCCCAGGATGGTGGCCGCCCCGCCAGAGGGCGAGGACGCGGCAAACCGAAGACACACACCACTTCAGCCCCCGGGGTCGGACCAGCGGCTCAAGAGCCTTGGACACATTACGGTGTCTCGGAAGGCGAGTACCGCGTCTGTTCTAAGTACCGATATTGCTTGTGGTGCAACAGCGCGGTGCACGACACCGCAATGTGCCCCACACCGGTCCAAGCCAAATCCCCTTAGGGAAAGTGAGCACCGCCGAGAGTGATGCGAGTGCACTCTCGACGCCTTCGGAATCGGTTGCTTCGCGAGTGACCTCTCTTCATTCCGAGGCACATGCGAAAGTCGACAGTCCTCTCTTGTATTCTTATGATGACTATGCTGCCCGGCTCGTTCCTTCGCTGGGTTCTCAAGCTCAAGGACAAGATGTGTGTGCGGCTTCTTCTCCGTCCGGCAACAGCAACAATAGATCGTCTTCAAGTGGCTCTTCAAGGGATTCGACGCACGAGTTGAACATAGAGGTCTTGGACCCGTTGACGTCCGAGGACTTTGCATGGCTTCCTCTCCCTTCCACAGGCTGCTTGCCAGGACCGCAATGTGTAGCACTATGCGTCCATCTCCACACATACTTAGCCTTCTATGCACCACCATCTTCGCCGACGGATGAGGAAGCTGCGGTGGGGGACATCCTTGCGTATGTTGCCAAGGTGGCCCGCAAGTTTCGCATGCAGCGGTACGATGATAACAACGCACCGCCCCTCTACGTCCGCATCCAAGTTGGGCAAGCGTCCTGCAGCGCTTTGCTGGATAGCGGCGCGACTCACAATTTCATCAGCCAGTCCTTTATCCAAAGGGCCGGCCTTGGCGCTCAAGTTCGAAGGAAGCCAAACCCGACGGCGATCAAGTTGGCAGACGGTCGAACGCAGCAACTCCTCGATCGTTACATTGCAGCCGTGCCGGTTTATTTCGCACCTCATGCATGCGAACCGGTGACGTTTGACGTCTTGGACACGACCTTCGACATCATTCTGGGCATGCCTTGGCTTGCAAGTGCGGATCACACGGTTAACTTCCATCAGCGGACACTTACCGTTCGCAACGCCTTCGGTGTCGAGGTGCCGTGTACCATTCCTCTTCCGCACTCCTCGATCCGGTGCCAAGTTGTAATGGCCAAGTCTTTTCGGGCCACTTTCGCTTACGAGCGAACCGACGAGATCGGCCTATGTTTTCTACGAGCCGCCTTGACGACCGAATCTTCACCAACGGACTTGTCTTCGGAACCCCGAGTGGTGCGGCTGCTCGAGGAGTTCACCGACATCTTCGAGTCTCCTACCGGTGTGGTGCCGGATCGGCCGATCTCCCACGAGATCATTCTCGAGGCCGGTGTCGTGCCGTTGAAAGGATGCATCTATCGCATGAGCGAGGAAGAGCTCGAGGTTCTCCGCGCTCAACTCGACGATCTTTTGGACAAGGGCTAGATCCGCCCTAGCAGCTCACCATATGGTGCGCCAGTTCTCTTCGTAGGGAAGAAGAACAAGGATCTTCGCTTGTGCATCGACTACCACAAGCTCAACGCACAAACCGTCAAGAATGCGGGACCTCTTCCGCGAATTGACGAACTTCTCGAGCGTTTGGGCGGCGCAAAATTTTTCTCAAAGTTGGACTTGAAGTCGAGCTACCATCAAATCTCGATACGCCCTCAAGATTGCTACAAATCCGTGTTCAAGATGCGGTACGAACACTTTTGAGTGGATCGTTATGCCGTTTGGCCTCACCAATGCCCCGACGACCTTTCAAGCGGCAATGGCCAATGAGTTCCATGCGATGCTGGACCGGTTTGTACTAGTCTACTTAGACGACATCCTCGTCTATAGCCGGACATTGGAGGATCATTTTGAGCACCTTCGACGAGTGATGGAGTTGCTCCGCCGCGCCAAGTACAAAGCCAACCGCGGTAAGTGCGAATTTGTCCAGCAAGAGCTGGAATACTTGGGCCATTTTGTCACACCGGAGGACATCAGTCCGTTGTCGGACAAGATTCAAGCCATCCAAGAGTGGCCGGAGCCGAAGTCTGTCACAAACGTTCGTTCCTTCCTTGACTTAGCCGGCTACTATCAACGCTTCATCAAGCGATACTCGAAGATCGCGGCTCCCTTTTCCAAGCTTCAATGTGAGGATCGGCCATTCGACTTCGACGACCATGCGCGGACTTCATTTTTGGCTCTCAAAGCCGCATTGCTATCCGCGGAGGTGTTGCGCATCTACGATCCGCTTTTGCCGACACTTGTCACTACCGATGCATCCGGCTATGGCATTGGTGCCGTCCTCGAGCAACATGACGGTGTGGACTGGCACCCGATCGAGCAAGAAAGTGCCCACCGTGCACTTGATTGACGACGCACGGAAGAAGGAATTATTGGCCTTCGTACACACGCTCAAGCGCTGGCGGTATTTTCTTCTCGGTCGACGACAGTTCCGATGGGTAACGGATAACAATCCATTGGTCTTCTACAAGACCCAAGACACGGTCAATAACACCATTGCCCGTTGGATGGCCTTCATCAACCAGTTTGACTTTTTCCCCGACCACATTTCGGGCAAGTCAAACTGCTTTGCGGATGCTCTTTCGCGGCGTCCGGACCATTGTACCGCAGTCTACTCAACTTTTGAGATCGACGATGACCTGCGGAACAGATTCATCCGCGGCTACCAAGCCGACCCCGAGTTTCGCGACAAGTACGCGAATTGCTCCTCTCCTAATCCGGCGCCTTCTCACTACCGGATCCAAGAGGCGTACATGCTTGTCCACACACGGGGGAAGGACCTTCTTTGTGTACCGAGTGATCCTCACTTGCGTACATGGCTTCTTGGCAAGTTTCACGATGCTCCCGCCACCGGACACTTTGGAGTCAATTGCACGATTGGCCGACTTCGCCAGCGATTTTGGTGGCCCGGCCTTCTCGGCGACGTCACGCGCTATTGCGAGTCATGCGGGGTTTGCCGACGTTGCAAATCCCGCAACCATCGTCCGTACGGCGAGTTATGACCATTACTGGTCCCGTTGAGGCGAAGGGAAGCGATTGCCATGGAAATTACCGGCCTGTTCCCGAAGCACAACCATGTTTTTGCCTTGTCGCTATCATGCCAAGGCACCGGAGTTGACCGAGGTTCTTTACGCCGGTTGGATTCGAACCAAGGGTTACCCAAGGAGATCGTCTGCGACCGCGACACCCGGTTCATGTCCGATTTTTGGTTGGCGCTCATCAAGCGATGGGGCTCATCTCTCAAGCCCAGTTCATCTCGCCACCCTCAGACCGATGGCCAAACGGAGAGGGCGCATCAAACCGCACAGGTTCTCTTTCGCACTCTCATTCGTCCGGACTAGAAGGACTGGGTTGAGCGGTTGCCGGATGTCGAGTTGGCCTACAACTCTTCCATCCACCCGGCTATCGGGATATCGTCTTTTGAGTTCGAGCACGGCTCGCCGATCACTTCACCGTGGGACACTATTACTCCACGAACGGCCGAGAGCGACGACCATCTTCTTTTCTTGCGTCGGATGCAAGAGCTTCTTGTCAAGGCACGCGACCAGATGGCCAAGACGCAGCAGCGCATGAGCCAGCAGGCCAATCGCCAGCGTCTTCCTTGCCCATTCCGCGTCGGCGACCTCGTGTGGGTTTCCGCAGCGGAATTCAGCCTTGAACAAGACATCTCTCGCAAGCTCCTCCCGAAATGGATGGGGCCTTGGCCGATCGTGGCACCCGCTGGGGACGCACCCGAGGGACCTTCCTTCATGATTCAGGTACCGACCACTTGCCCGTCTACCCAGTCTTTCATTGCTCCAAGTTGGCTCTTTACACGCCAGCGGAAGATGACGATTTTCCCGAGAGACGTTCGCAAGACCCACCCTCCCTGGATGGTTTTCAGGAGGTCGGCGACATGATCTCCCAACGACGCTACGGCAACAGACCAACCGAGTACTTGGTACATTTTGCATACTGCACACATCGAGCGGACCGTTGGCTGACCCGTGCGGAACTTCAAGCAACAACTCCAGACATTCTTTCACGCTACGAACGCAAGATGCAAGGCAAGCCGGTCTCTTCTGCTCCACGCCGCGCCCGCTTCCAGGTTCCACCTTCAGATCGTCAGCTTCGCCCTCGCCCCGGCTTGACTTCATAAGGAGGGGGGGTGTTACATGCTGCGCCTGCACACGAGGGTCATTTTTCAGGCCCTGCGTCCCTTAGGCTGAAAGCCTGAAAACCAAGGCCTACAGGCCGCGTGGTTGTTTCAGCCTGACAGCCTGAAAACCAGGGCTTACAGGCCCCGTGTCTGTTTCAGTCTGACAGCCTGAAAAACCAGGGCCTACAGGCCCCGTGTAGGCCCCTTGTCGTTTCAGCCTGACAGCCTGAAAACAAGGGCCTATAGGCCCTCAGGCTTTAGCCAGAAGCTACCTGGAAACTTCCCGGAAGCTTCCTCAGGCNGCCTGAAAACAAGGGCCTATAGGCCCTCAGGCTTTAGCCAGAAGCTACCTGGAAACTTCCCGGAAGCTTCCTCAGGCTTTAGCCAGAAGCTACCTCGAAACTTTCCGGAAGCTTCCTCAGGGCCTAGCACGTTTGGGTATTGGCAAGAGCAGCCTCCTAGATGGGCCAGCACTATATAAGACTGGCCCGCCCTACAGGCAACAGGTAGTCTTCAGGATTCGTCAGCAGCACTCTAGAGGAGCGCTGCCAGTAGTCTTCGGCGCTGGGCGCTTTGTAGTGTTAGCAGTAGTCTTCAACGTTGGGCGCCATAGCTGGAGCAGCACTAGAGAGAGAGAAAGATTGGGCGGAGGCCAGGAATACTTACCTGCAGCGCCGTTGCTCCAGCTTCATCTCCGAGGTACCTGCAGCACAGCGCCATCTTCACAGGTTAGTACCTGGCATACAAGAGAGAGAGAGAGTTCTTCTTCTTCCTCTTCTCAGTCCACCATCTCCCTCTCACCCTCTCTATATCTGGCTTCACTGCATCAGCAGACTATGAGAGAGAGAGAGAGAGAGTTTGGTGACATGTGGATCCAGACTTGACATTGGACTTCATACATTTTGACGAGGGATTATTTGGGACTTGTAACGAGACTTGGTGTTGACGACTTTCCCATCTTTCCCCTCCTCTTCGTCTGATCCCCTCCTCTTCGTCTGTGCATGGCTGGACCTGGCGCCTCTTCCTGTGTATAGCCCCAGGCCTCTTCACACCTGGTGATGAGCATGATGTATGTTTAGTCTGTATTGTGACATTGATTGGGCTAGTCATTAGCATTCTGGCATTTTGTTTCGCTATCTTGTGCTACGTGAATGAGGTCAGTCCCAGTCAGGTCAGGATTTGTATCTAAGTCTTCCCTGCGCTATTCAACATCATTTTGTATGTATTGGAATGCACATTGCTTGTTGAGATTCTACTTGCACTGCATTGTCCATTCAATCCTTTTTATCACATTGAGGATCCTCGGTTCTTATGTACATCGCCCAACTCGACATGTAACACTATTGAGGTTCTACAGGGATGAGGGAATCAACGCTCAAGTAACAGGGTAATCCTTTTGAGGGTCTACAAGGGTGAAAGTAGCAATGTTCAGGTAACATGGTAATCCTATTGGTGTTCTACAAGGTTATAGGTTGTCAGGTTTGAGAGAGAGAAAATTAAAAAATAATAATAATAAAATGTTTGTTCTATGCTCAATTGTTGGGGTGTACGAGGGGTCTGGAAAAACGTCTCAGGTCTGTAACAAAGAGTCAAAAACGAAGAAATGTCTTGAGGAAGGTCTTGGAGGGTGTCGTAGAAGTGGCAGTGAGGAAACAATCGTTAGCAGTTATGTGATGTAGATGGCGAGGACTTCAGCTTGATTGTCGCAGTAGCAAGTTGTGTCCGGTACACGATCTGATGATAAGGTCTGATCCGGATAGCACGTCGCGAACTGATCTTGTTGTCCATATCGAAGGTGCTGCTGCAGAAGTCTGCGAGTCCAAGGTGGCGGCCAAAGGGAACAGCATGGTGGCCAACCAGCTGTTTTATCTCCTTGTACTGAGCTGCAACATTCCATCGTTCCCGAGCGCTTGCCATTAGATCCGTTATCGTCGGCGACGTGTAGGGTCACAAAGAGAATTTGGACAAGAGAGACAAGGATGTGGCGGAGGACAGATGGGAGAACGGGGCGAGACGGAGGCAAGAGCGGATCAGACGGAGGGAGATCAAGGGGCAAGGGCTTTGTTGGGTGCAGGGGTGTGTGTAGAGCAGGAATGCGGGGTTCTGGCGGGGTCAAGGTGGGGTTTATGCAAGGGTTTAGGGTTTGAGTATTATGTATCTAGGATATAGGGTGAGCACGATCATAGGCGCGAACAAGTTTCATAGCATTCTTAAGGTTAGCAAGAGGTTCCCATGTAGATTCTTCGTCAGGGTATCCTGTCCATTTAACTTTGTATTTTGTGATTGGTTCAGGGTGGTCAGATACCTGAGTAGTTCTACGTCCTATGATGGTGGAGATCTAGGATATGGGCGGTCAACGAATTGGGGTGGGGATTCATGGTATTCTTTTAGGTATTCTATTTGGAAGACAGGGTGGACACGACTCATGTCAGGGGGGAGTTGGAGTTTGTAGTTGACGGGGGAGGTTTGTTCAATGATGAGGAAGGGTCCGAGCCACTTGTTCGAGAGTTTCTTGGACAAGCCGTGTTCGGGTTCAAAGCGTTTGGCGGAAAGCCAGACTTTGTCCCCTACTTTGAATGACACGTCACGTTTGTGTTTGTCAGTCTTGTTGGTTTGTTGTTCTTGTGTTCGTTCAAGGGCTTCGGTAGCTTCTCCGAGGAGTCGATTCATTGTTGCTACCCATTCATTGAGAGAAGGGCAGGGGGTGGAGGGGTCGAGTTGCGAGGGGAGCAGGAAGTCGGAGGGCAAGCGTGGATGATAGCCAAGGTCGAGGTAGAATGGAGACATGTCAGTGGAAGGGCAGGCAACATTGTTGTAGGCGATCTCGGCGGCGGTGAGCAACTGATCCCAATCGTGTTGATGTGGATGACAATACTTCCTTAGGATTTTTTGGAGAGTATCGTTCATCTTCTCAATTTGTCCATCGGTCTGTTGGTGGAATGCATTGCTATACTTGAGCGTGGTTCCGTAGGCTTTAAAGAACTGTTTCCAGAATTGTGAAAGGAAGCGAGGATCACGGTCGCTAGTGATGTTCTCGGGGAGACCGTGATGGCGTGCGCCATGGTCGAAAAAAAGAATGGCGACGTCCTTGGCGCTGCGCGATGTGGTGCAAGGGATGAAGTGGACGCATTTAGTCAGGCGGCAAACAATGACATAGATGCAATCATGTTCGCGGTTGGTCTTGGGGAGACGACAGACGAAGTCCATGGAGATCGACTGCCACCGGTGGGTGGGGATCGGCAATGATTGTAGCTTGTCGGGCTTGGCGCGGTTTGAGGGGTTGACGGATTGACATGTGGGGCATGAGCGAATGTAGGCTTTGACATCGGCGAGTAGGGAAGGTTAGTAATGTAACGAAAGATGGTGTCGAAGGTTTTTTGGAACCCGAGGTGTCCCGCAGTCTTGGCGTCGTGATGCTCGGGCAAGAGCTGGGTACGGAGGCCACATGCGTCGGGGATGCAGAGTCGGCGAGTGCCTTTGGTGTCAATGTAAAGAAGTTGGTTGTGAAGGGAGTAGTCGGGGACTGAGTCGAGATCACGAAGTTTGTTGTAGATTGTTGAGAAATCCGGGTAAGAGAGGTAGTCTTGGGTGTAGCGCTGGTGGAGCGATGGTAGGAGTTGGATATGGGTCATAGCGGCGTAGACTTTCTCGGAGGGCTTGTGGTCGGGGCGTCGAGAGAGGGCGTCGACAACGCGGTCGCTTTTGTCGGGGGTGTGGCAAATGGTGAATATGAATTGGGCAAGAAAGTCTAACCAACGGGCTTGGTACGGCGTGATGTCTTTCTTGGTGAGGATAAAGGAAACGATGGTATTGTCTGTGCGGATAGTGAAGTATTGCCCGTCGAGGTACGGGCGCCAGACTTAAAGGGCGTGGATCACGGCGAGGAGTTCCTTCTCGTTGGAGGGGTAGTTCATCTCCGCGGGAAGGAGCTTCTTGCTAGCGAAGGCGATGGGGTATTCGTCGGGTGGAGCCTCGGGGTGGGTGGGGGAGTCTTGGATGGAGGGGGTTTCAGAGGTGTCTTGAGGGAAGTGTTGGGATAGGACGGCTCCAAGGGCGAATTCGGATGCGTCAGTGGTAACGTAAAAATGTCAAGAGGGGTCGACGATCTTGAGGACGGGGGCCGTGGTGATGGTTTGTTTGAGGAAGTCGAAGGCGTTTTGGCGGCGGTCGTTCCAAGTGAAGGGTTCGTCCTTGGGGGTGAGTTCGTGGAAGGGATACGAGATGTCAGAGAAGTTGCGGATAAAGGGGCGGTAGTAGTTGGCAAGGCCGAGAAATGAGCGAAGTTGGAGTAGGTTTTGGGTGGTGGATACTCGATAAGGGCGGTGACCTTCGAGGGGTCCATGCGCATACCTTCAGCGGAGACAATGTGGCCAAGGTATTCAACGCTTGAAGCGACAAAGGTGCATTTGCTGAGCTTGGCGTAAAATTTTTGCTCTTTGAGGATAGAGAGGACTTGGCGGAGATGTTGAAGGTGGGACTCGAAGGTGGGGCTATAGACAAGGATATCGTCGAGGTAAACGACGACACAGACTTCGAGGAGGTCACGAAAGATGTGGTTCATGGTGGATTGGAATGTGGCGGGGGCGTTGGTGAGTCCGAAGGGCACCACGAGTTCCTGGTGCCCAAAGCGAGGACTGAATGCGGTCTTGTGGGTGTCCTCCTCGCGGATGCGGATCTGGTGGAAGCCACTGTGGAGGTCAATTTTGGTAAAGTATTTCGCTCCACGGAGGCGATCAAGAAGCTTGGAGATCCGAGGTAGGGGGTATTTGTCCTTGATCGTGATCCGATTCAAGGCACGGTAGTCTGTGCACATCCGAAGTTCCGATGTTCCGCCTTTCTTGACGAAAAGGCAGCTTGTGCCGAAGGGGGATGAACTTGGCTTAATGAATCCTTTTTCAAGGAGTTCATTGAGTTGCCGCTTCATTTCGTCGGCTTCCGGAATGGAGAGTTGGTACGAAGGGCCAGCAAGGTGGAGAATGACCGGGCTCCAAATCGAGGGTGTGGGATACGCCACGATCCGGAGGTAATCCGGCAGGCAAGGACGCGGGGAAGACGTCCTTGAACTCATCGAGGATGGAGGTGAGGGCAGGGTCAGAGGGGGGGGCTTGGTCGGGTTTGTTTGTTAGGAGCAAGTCCTGGGGATGCTCACGATCAAGGATAAGGCAATAGTAGGTGGAGTCAGGGTTCGTGCGAGCCATGTGGAGGAATTGGTGTGGGGTGACGAAGCTTTGAGAGGTGGGAAAGGGGAGATAGGGAATGTCGATGGTTGTATCGAGGGCATTGGTGAGGCGGAGGAAGTTGGGGTGGAACGAGTATGGCATGTAGCGGTCCAGCCACGGTGTTCCTAAAACGATGTCGTACATTAATTGCATGACATCGAATGAGACTTGACTGCGGAGGGTTCCGACAGTCATGGTGGTCTCGGGAACCGTGCGGTCTACTACGACGGCGGTGTCTTTGATTGGGGGAGTCGTAACCGGTAGAGGTAAGATCGGCTTTCCGGACATACGCGTCGGTGATGAAGTTACTGGTGGCTCCAATGTTGAGGAGGGCCCGAAACTTAGTCGTAGACGCACCAAGGGTGGTGACGATGAATTTGAGGTGAAAGCGTGACGAGTTGGCGGTGGAGATAATGGTGTTGAGGCGGCGTTGTTCATTGCCTAATTGGACAAGCCGATCGAGTCGGGTTTGTTCCTCAATAACATGTGACAGAGGATGGATTCAAAAGGAGGGTTGCAGAACATGTGGCGGTGAGGGGGGGGTCAGGCGACGAGGGTTGCGATGCCTGGGGTCGTCCGGTGGGATGTGCGGCACCGAAGAGGGGGGAGGCAGACGGATTGTCGATGCCAAATGGGTCACAGGTGGGGTAGGGATTGTCACCGATGGGATGGTCGGCAGACTAGTCGTCGATGTCGGGGCGGGTTCGTGGTGATCCTGGGAACTGTGTTCAAGTGGAGGGGGAACCGGGAATGGCGGATGCGGAAGTGGCGGGTCAGGGGGCCGCGGACCTGGGTGCCTGACGAGTGAACTGTCCGGCATTTGGACAGTTTGTTTGTTGATGTCCTAGTTGTCGTCACCGGAAACAACCACCCTTTGCTTGGAGGTAGGTTCGCTCCTCGGGCGTGAGTTTCGTGAGACGGGTTGGGTGGGTGTTTATGGAAGGACGGCTGGTGCGTTCTCTCTTTCCAATCCGCATAAGGTGGATGGCGGAGAGTTCGTCGGAGGAGAGCGATGTGGTGTCGAGTGGGTCGAAGAGGGTGTCAGGGTCAGGGGTGGAGAACTCGTCCGAGGGGGCAGAGAGAGAGGTTTCGTCGGTGATGTTATGAAAGAATTGTGGGCGGGGTGGGCCGGATGTGAGTGAGTCCTTGTACAGGGTGAGGAATTTGTCTAGGTGGATGGCGCGGTTGAAGAGATCGGAGAGGGACATCAGGGGGTCGTGGACGAGGGAGGCGGCGAGGTCCTTGCGGCATCCCCGTTTGAAGCGGGAAATAAATGCGGCATCGCTTACGTATTCAAGGGGGATATGTTGCCACAACGCATAGACGTATTGGTCAAAATGGTCAGTCGGGCCGTTCTGTCGAAGGCGGCAGAGTTGCTTAAAGTAGTCGTCGACCGTCTTATGTGGTCGGAATGTGCAGGTGGTGAGGTTGGCCCACTGAAGGAAGGAATGGGGTTCCTCGTTTGCGTGTTGGCGGTTAGCTCGTTCGGTGTACCACCAACGAGCGATGCCTTCCTGTAGCCTGGTGCTGGCAATAGGGAGCCAGTGTGTGACAGGGACGTTGTGGAGGGAGAAGACATCGTATAGTTTGCTGAGAAAGACGACGACGTCCTCGTGGGGAAGGCCGGTGAAGGGGGGGATATCCGTTGATGGGAAGGATGGGGGAATGTTGTGGTGGCGAGGGTGTTGAAATCAAGTTTGGGTGAGGAGGACGGTACCCGGGTGAAGTCGGCAGTGGGATTGGTCGAGAGGAGTGTAGACGGAGGAGGTGTTGGGATAACGGGGAGCAGGGCTTGAGGTGTGGGGGTGATCTGGGTATGGGTGGAAGTGATAGTGGATGCAGTCATGAGGGGTTTTGAAGGGAGGGAATGGTTGATGATTGTGTGACGGCGGGGGTTGTCGTCTTGGTGACCAAGGTGGAGGTAGTGGTGGATGAAGGCAGAGGTGTGGATGACGTGCTAGCGGAGAGGGGGGTGGATGTGGAGGTGACAACATGGATGGTCGGGGTGTGACGTTCAATGGTGGTCAGGCGAGCAGAGATGGAGGAAACAGATGTTTTGATGTCGTCCATGGATGACTGGAGAGATGTCATCATGAGGAAAAGAGCCACGAGGTTGATGGCGGCATCAGGTGTTGGTGTTTGCTCGCCTGCGAGTTTGTGGGCGATGCTATTGACGGAGTCGGAGAGGATGTCGGACTATCAATGCTGGATGATTGGGCCATGGTGGGGGAGGAAGTGGTGGTAGTTGAGGCTGAGGAGTTAGCAGCAGATTAGGTGGAGGCGGCGGCAGCAGCGGTGGCTTCAGCGGTTGCGCGTTGAGAGTTCCTGGTTGAGCGTGGCATGCCCGGGGGCGGGCGGAGGGGGGGGGGGGGGAGATAATTTACAAAAAAGTATTTTTTGCAAAATTAAAATGGATTAATGCTGATTCGAATTAATTAAAGTTTTTCGAGGTTAATTCGAGAATACGCCTTGGGAAGAAATTCAAGAAGAATCCAAAGTAGGAAAACTTGCAAAACGAAAATTTCCAGAAACTTTTGCTGAAAATATCAAAAAAGGGAAAAAGGAGATAATTGATTTCAAAGAAAAATAAATTCCGATTTGGGTTTAATTTTATTCGAAATTAATTTTGGGGTATGGTTTTGCAAAAACGTGAAAATTTGGAAAAAGGATTTAAGTAATGCTAAAATATTGTCGAGTTTTAAGAAAGGAGAAAAAAGAATTGATCACAAGGCGTTTTCGAATTTCAAGATAATTTCAAAATATAAAAAGGGGAATTTTATGAACTAAGATATTCGAGAAAAAAAATAATTAAAATTATTTTTAAATTTTGAAAAAAAAAATGGAAAAATAATTTAATTAATTCCAACCTATTTCAGTTTTTTTGAAAAAGAATGAATTTTTCCCAAGAAGCTTTCGATAGGTCCCGGTGGGCTGAGGCCCAGTCCAAACAAATCAGGCCCAGGGCCTGTGGTGGTTACTTGTGTCCAACTGCCCTCGGCCTGTGTTTGGCCCATATCCTGTATCCATCCCGGGGCCTGCCTTCCATACATGCAAACACAAGGCCTGGGCTTGGGTGCTCTCAACCAACAGGCGTTGAGTAACTGCCTGAATTTTCACCAGTTGCGTTGTGGCCGAAATAGGGACCCTCAGGTCCTCATCGAGCCTACCTTCACTTAGGGTGGCCGACGTATTGCATGACAGGGCCATAAAGGGGCTCTTTGGGGCCTTGGCCTCACATTCCCTCCTCCATAACTTTGATAGACCTCTGAGAAGTTCAGTCTTCGATAATCTGGCATTTTCCCTTCTGCAAGGACTTCTCATAGTGAGCGACTACGTGTAGAGCGGTTTGCATCAGTTTCTCTCTTGTGAGCCATTAGTCCTCCTTTGGATCAGTGTGATGTCTGAACCGAACTCGATACTGCAGCTTCGGTTTCGTAGGACGTCCTCTGCCTGTTGGTCTTGGAACAGGCATCTCCCGGTGGTCAACAATATCATCGATGTCGACCTCTCCATCCATGGTTGGGGGCAGCATTGAGCGACGAGATGGAAACTGATCTGTTTCCTTAAAAGGTGCAAGCTTTGAGGCGTGGAAAACAGGGTAAGTGCGTAAGTGGTCAGGGATGCGAACAACATAAGATGGTCCATCTGGTTCATCCCCCAAAACATCTAGAATCTCCCATGGTCCAAAGTACTGTGGCATAAGCTTACAGGAGAGCCCGTACCTCTATCCTAGTTCAGAGGACTTTACCCAAACTCTTTCTCCTACCTGGAATGTAGATGGGCGGCGGTGTTTGTTTTCAGACTCTATCATCCCCACCTGTGCCTTGTGCATTTGCTCGACAGCCTGCTGCATCAGTTGCTCATATCGATAAGCGAATTCTAAGGTCCCTGGTGCAACAAATGACTGATTCTCAGGTAGTAGGAAGTCCAAAGGCAGTCTAGGCTTGAAAGTCAGTAGCAAGCTGTCCGGGCTTACTCCCGTTGCGCTGTGCACAACGTTGTTGTACAAGCTGTCAATGAGAGCAAGTTTCTCAGCCTAGTCTACCTGATTCGGCTTGATGTAATGCCTCGGCAGGTGTTGTACAACGCGGTTCAACTGCTCTGCCTACCCATTCGCTTCTGGGTGATTGCCTGATGTCATTTGCAATTGCGTGCCCTGTTCTGCAGCTGCAACTTTCCACAGTTCACTAGTGAATCGAACATCCCGGTCACTAATGATAGACTTAGGCAGTCTGAAATCTCTGACCCAGTTCTCTTTGAACAACTTAATGACGTACTCAGTCTTTGCTGTTTTTGGCATTGCAACTAGTCTAGCATACTTACTAAACATATCCACAATAACAAAGATATGTCGCATTCCGGTCTTGCTGGTGACCAGTGTGTCCATGAAGTCTATGGAGGCCTTTCTGGAATCGGAAGGGGCTTGAGGAGCCCAAGAGGGGCCTGTGTACGGGGTTTGTCTCTCTGACAGACCTGACAAGTCTCCACGTACAGCTTGGCATCTCTCATCATCATGGGCCACCAGAACCGCTGCAACAAATTGGCTGCAGTCTTCTTAAAGCCAAAATGTCCGGTGGCATCACGACACTCGCCTAGAAATAAACTACGCAAAGACTCTCTATTAGGCACACACAAACGCTTATTCCCAGCCTTCTCAAGGAACAACAAGTCGTTAACCAACTCAAACTCGCCAGAAGTCACTTTGTCCTTCGCCTCGAGTTTGCGGATGATCTCAAACTTGAACGGATCCTCGCGATAGGCTTCCACCATGGAACGAGTAACATCGTCCACAAGTCCAAACTCGGTGATCAGCGCACTGGAGAAATCAGGTCTACGCGGCAACGCATCAGCATCCTTGTTATACTCACCCTTGATATACTGGGGCTCGAAGTCATACTGCTTTATGACTTCAATCCAACGCTTCAGAGTGTCAGAGAGCACAGGTTGGGTTCTCATCCACTTTAGGGTCTGGTGATCAGTCCTGACGTAGAAGAACCTCCCAAGGAGATAGATCGTGCCTCCAATGGGTGAGCGCCTTGTAGATCGCATAGAGCTCCTTCTCGTAGGTGGACTTAGCCAACTTCTGAGAGGGCATCTTTTTGGACATGTACTCGGCATGCCTCAACTTTGGCCCCTCCTGCTGCGCAAGCTCGGCGCCTATGCCATATTGGCTAGCATCCGTGGTTACTATAAATGGCTTGTCAGGATCAAGAAGTTTCAAGACCTCATAATGCGTTAACGCATGCTTCAGATGTCTGAAAGCAGCCTCACACCTGTTTGTGCACTCCTATGGGGTGTCAAGGCGGGTCAAGTTCGTCAAAGGGGCGGCAACTATGCTATAGTTTTTCACAAAGTTGCGATAGTAGCCGGTCATCCCTAAGAAGGACATCATCTTAGTCACAGACTGAGGACGCGGCCAGTCATGAATGCTGGCCACCTTCGCGTCATCCGGCTTCGGACCCTCCACGGAAATCTCATGACCCAAGTACAAGATACGCGTGCTGGCAAACTCGACATTCCTACTAAAGATAAGTTTGTCATCGAGGTACACGATGACAAACTTGTCCAAGTAGTAATGAAAGATCCGATTCATTGCGTGTTGAAAGGTGCCAGGAGCATTGCAAAGGCTGAATGGCATCACCAGAAACTCGTACAGACCGTACCTGGTCTGAAATGCGGTTTTGTGCTGATCCTTGGGCCGTATAGCAATCTGATGGTACCCGGACTTCAAATCTATTTTACTGAAGTACCGACACCCTTGCATTTGATCTAGCAAGTCGTCGATGCACGGTAGGGGCTTTCGGTTCTTGACAGTGATGGCATTGAGGTCCCTATAGTCAATGCACATCCTCAAAGTGCCCCCTTCTTTGGTACGAATAGAACTGGAGAACCATAAGGAAAGACACTCGGCCAAATCCACCCCTTCTCTATAAGTTCCTTGAGTTGTTGGCGAAGCTCGTCAAGCTCGTCTGGAGACATCCGATAGATCCTACCGTTCGGGATGCTAGACCCTGGGATAATCTCTATCGCGTGGACGACCTCCTTCTCAACCACCCCTGTCGGCTCTTCAAATAGATCAGGGTATTTAGCAACTACTCCCTCTATCTCCGGTGGCATTTTCACCGGGTCGCCTGCAGCAGAGACATAAACTAGATACGTACCCTCCTCCTGATTTTGCTTATAGTAATTATAGTACGCGGCCGCACACATGCATCCATAGGACTCAATCAGACTACTAGCTTTGAACTTACGTAATCTGGCGGTCCCTCCACCTGGCAAAGTGTGTTTGACCACTTTTCGGTCCCAGTCAAACTGGGGTTGTGCCACAGAGAGGTAGTGCATACCTAACAAGANGGCGGTCCCTCCACCTGGCAAAGTGTGTTTGACCACTTTTCGGTCCCAGTCAAACTGGGGTTGTGCCACAGAGAGGTAGTGCATACCTAACAAGATATCCATGGGGAGATCATCGCTCACTAGGAACGAGACATGATGTCTTAGTTCCCCTCCCGCGTGCGGGAAACAACACTCAACATCCTGGAGGTAGTCGTTGACTACCATGTCGAATCTGGACAGGACGGCCTTTCAGTCCCCTTTTTTATTGTCATTGAAAGGCTGTCGTGTCCAGATTCGACAGGTAATTGAATTGGTTGGGCTCCTTTGGTCTGAGCGGTGGTAGTAGATTGGTATATGGGAATGGTGTTTGGGACCTCGTTCCAGTACCCTGCGTACGAACGTATCTGTATTTGTTAGAGGTCTGAAACATTCAAAATGTTCGATCAGTCCTAATGTATCTGGTCTAACGTCCAGTTCAAATACTTTTCACATGTCACGTAGTGGTGCGAGGCCCTTTGTCACATGGGTGTTTGAGGAGACCCGGTGTATTTTCTCCACAGACTCAGGGAGTGGTCATGATATTTCGAGGGTGTGGGAAGAACAGAGAGGGACAAACTTCTACTTGGCTTGACTGTCAACTATGGCTCGAAGCGAAGGAAGCAGATTGGAATATGTACAGAGTGCCCTTGTAAATTACACATGCCTGGAGACATCCTGCACCTGGCCAGTTTTCGAGATCGACAAGGGAAGATTCAAACTCATGTCTTCTTCTTTTTTTTTTTTTTTTTTTCTTCTTCTTCTTCTTTTCTTCTTCTTCTTCTTCTTCTTCCTTCTTCTTTTTCTTCTTCCTTCGTCCCCTCCTCCTCCTCCTTCTTCTCCTCCTTCTTCTTCTCCTTCTTCTTCTTCTTCTCCTTCTTCTTCTCCTTCTTCTTCTTCTTCTCCTTCTTCTTCTTCCTCTTCTTCTCCTTCTTCTTCTTCTTCTTCTTCTTCTTCTTCTTCTTCTTCTTCTTCTTCTTTATTATTATTATTATTATTAAATTGTTCACATGCCCCTGCCTATGGTGAAATGCCCCTATGACAATTGCGAAACTTTGCAAAATACCCCACTCACTAACTGGACCTGTCATCTTTGGCAAATACCCCTACCGGGCCTTGCGAAACTTTGCAAAATACCCCACTCAACTGGACGTGTCATCTTTGGCACATACCCCTACCGGGCCCTGGGCAACTTGTCTACAGGCCGCTGTATTTATGGCTGTTGGATCTTGCAGATCGCACAAAAAATGCGCCGGCCCCTCTAGCCTGGGGCCAGGGCATATGGAGAAGTTGGCAATGACCGGGACGGGCAGGTGCAAAAGTTGAGGGCATTTCTGCATACCCCTATGTTTTAGGGGTATCTAACGAAATAACCCAACTTTTAGGGGTATTTCAACAGTTTTCCTATTGGTATTCTTATTCCTCCTTTTTTTTTTCTTTCAATAATTTGGAATTTTGGACCATTTCTAGATTCATGTGTGTCATCCTCTCGCAGGGGCCATGCTATTCTTCT
>BFEA01001047.1:121924-135518 GCA_003427395.1 Chara braunii
ACACACACACACACACACACACACACACACACACACAATCAATCAATCAATCAATCAATCAAACCCCTTTTTTGAAGTTTTTTCTTTTTTTATTTTCAAATTTTGAGTCTGCATTTTTGTTAAACACCTCATACCCCTGCAAAAAACAGCAATTCATTTCTAAAAATATACAGGTAAACTCAGGGACCATATATCTCATGATAAAAAATGACAAAAAAAAAATTCAGCTTTTTTTTTTTTTTTTAATTTTCTTTAAATCGAATTTAGTTTTTGATTTTTTTTTAATTCTAAACAAAGTCGGATTCCAAAAAAACAAATATGTGGTTGTAGGGCTTAAAATTCCCTACAACCGCATATATATATATATATTTTTAACCTATTCTTTGATTCAGGAAAATTCTGGTAAAATCGTGTCCGCGGCGCGGACCAGGTCGGCCACGGACGCGGCCCCATCTGCGTCCGCCATCAGAGATCGGACCCGCGGACACGTCTGCGGGTGTTTCATAACCGTTTTGTTTTTGGGTAATCGTTCTCTCTAGGTTAGAAATCATTTGCCGACGGGCGTTGATATTTGTTGTTGGAGGGGGGGAGGGGGTTTTGACCTCGTAGAGGTCAGCGTAAAAGGACCTGACTATTCTTACCATGTCTGCACCGGTTGACTTTGTCGTCCCCTGGTCTACTGGGTCCTTCAATCCCTCGATTGTGTTGTTCCTTGCATTGGCCTTGATCTTGGAGAAAAAAAATTTGGACATGGATTTATTCAAGGTGTAGTCATTCATTCGAGCGCGTATCTGTAGGCCTCTGAGATCCCATCTTCTCCATTCATTTAGTTTGTCCTTGGTAGATTGGAGTAGGTTGTGGTAGAAGGAGTTGGAGGGATCAGATGCTCAGTTGGTTTCTGCTATGTCGAGTACGATTTGTAGATCGTTCTCCCTATGTTTTCGTTCTGCTGTGATGCTTCTCTACTGAGACCGTTTGAGACAGGTTCATATAGCTGTCTATGAACCATTTGTGCCTATCCCGACGTTTCTTCTCGTCTTGCAGTATAAACCACCAGTTCCATCTGACTGACTCGATCATGCGTTTAGGGGAGAGGAGTGAGTTGTTGAGTCTAAAGAAGCCTTGTCCTTTTTCTACCGGAGAGTTGAAGTTCAGAAGCAAGTAGGTTGGTTTGTGGTCGAGGCCCTTAAAGCCTGCTGCTGGTAGGATACCGGCCTCCTTGATTGCTCCCTGTAGCATGTATGAAATTAGGAAGAAATTTATTCGCGATAGTGATGTGTGGTTAGATCGGTTCCTCTTGACTAGGGAGAAGGCTTTCTTGCGTGGGTGGAGGATTCGGAATGGGTCGACCAGGTCGAACTCTGTCATAATGTTCTGTAGGTGTGTGCTCTCTCGTGTGGGCCCCAACAGCACTGCCCGGGAAATGTGATCCAGGCTGGGGTCCATCGTAGTGTTCCAGTCACCTGGTATAATTAGCGGCAACGAGGTCGGGAAAAGTGATTTGATGTGGTCGAAGAAAGCTAGACGTTCGACTTCGGTGTTGGGGGTGTATAGGTTTACGATTCTGATCTCTTCCCCTTGCCATGTAATTTGGATCCATGACCATCTTCCTTCCGCTGTGTCTCCTTCACCATTACTTACCAGACCGTCAGACCAGATTTTGGAAGTAGTTGGTATGAGGATTGTTGTGCCGCAGTTGCTTTGGTCCGCTTTGTTGGACCACAGTGAGAAAGGGCATCCTCCTTGGCTTTTCTCCACGGTCCTCTTTATTCTGGTGTGGTTAGTGAGGTTGGATAGGTGGGTCTCTTGTAGGAGAATGATGTTGGGTTTGGGCTTTCTTTTTTTTGTGAGGCCGAGTCTGATGTCTCGTCGTTTCTCGTGTTCGGTGAGAATGTTGCCCCGGCCGTTGACGTTCCAGCTGTGGATCGTAAGACCTTTTGCTTGTCAGTTCATTCTCACTGTCCCATACTGATTTTTGTTGTTGTCCATTCGATTACCTCTGACGGGTTGCTGTGTGCAGACTTTTCTTGTTTTATTTTCTTAGGGGTGGCGATTGTGGTGCAGAGTTCAGTTGGGGGGGGTGTTGATTTCTGTTACCTGCCTCTGGGTAAGTTTCCCTTGCTTCTTTGCCTTTTTTCGTTCGAGATGTGTCTTGCACTGTCTTCCCCTGAAATTTATTCCCTACACCCATCAATTAGCCTAGCTCAGTTGGTGCATCCCTAAACTATTGAATGCAAACCTAAGCCCGTGCTTTTTTTTTTTTTTTTTTTTTCGAAGGGTGACTTCAGTAGAGTCACAAAAACAAGTTATAATTGCAGTATGAGGCAAGATACAGTTTGCAATTGCACTTTGGGCACCCTACCTCGCCAGAAAGCTGGGTTGTATGCATTGCCCGAACTGCAATTCGCAACTGTATCTTGGCCCGTCGTGCAATTATAACTCAGTTTTGCGACTCCCACGTAGTTTCCCCTTTTAAAGAAGAGTCCGAACTGCACTGGAAGCCGGTGAGTTAAACCACCAGTACTTCCTAGAGTCGTGCCCGTTAATGCGTCACAATTTTAGGAAATGTACGGGCTACTACAGGAGCGCCCAAATTCATCCGTTTCTAAAGAAACGTTTCTACTCTATTTTTTTCCGCGGCCGATAGCTGGGCCAAGTACTGGTGGTTTAAACTTTAAATACTACAATTCTTAATTACCTAGGGCTGGTCGGTGCAGTGAATGACATCTCAGGTCATTTTGGATTCTACATCTTCTTCTTCATTCTCATCTCTCAGTTCCCTTTTCACACTAGCACTTTTCCAAACGTATCGGACCGCAATTACATCCACCTCTGGATTCATCTGGCTGCAATCTCGTCCAGAGCTGAGTCAACAAGTCCCAGTGTGAGTATGCCCCAAGCCTCGGTCATCAGCGGCACTTCTCCCCATCTGTCCCAAAGCCTCCATCATCAGCTGCGCTTCTCCAGACGTCGGAAGACGCGTGACTACAACCTCAGTGACTCGTTCCCATATCGCCATCCGTTCTTCTACCAGTCTGTAGCCCGCCCTGCTCCCAATCGTATGTGGGTGTATGGTTGCATGGACACCGAACAAATCCGAACCCTGAACCAGTTGCATGTGGCTGTATGGTTGTATGAATGCTGACCAGATTCGGACCCCAGACCTCAGAGAGAGACGGTTAACGGAGGCCTCAATTTTCGGACCACTTGTCAGGCCATTTATAACAAAACCCAAGGGTCATTTTAACCAAACTTGCCACCAATTCATAGAGTGGAGATCATACTAACTACTTACAAAAAAAAAAATTGAAAAAAAAAAAAATTAAAAGCTATAAAACAGCAAGGCAAAAGTGTGTTTTCATGCAAAATTCACTCATTTGGGGTTCCCTGTTAACCGCTTGTGACCTCAGAGGTACAACATCCTTAGCGGAGCTGCTGCGCACACTACCGTCTTCACCCGAATACAACGCCCGGTCACTATCGCTGTACCTAGACTGAAACTTGCACCAAATAAGGTTATAATGACTGGGCGTTCTATAAGACGGTAGTCCGTACAGGCGCTGCACTAGGGTAGGGTGGGGTGCAAGGTTAAACACAAATGGGGTGCTAAGTTAAATACCAACCGATCGTGCGCACGGGAGATTTCCATCGAACCTGCAATGTCCCTCTTGCAGCGCCAGCGCTCTAACCTGTCGAGCTACCACGCATTTCCTTCTTACCAACTGGTTATCTCGATGGTTAACCATCGGCTGCCACTGCCAGCGATCACCGTGGGTCTAGTGCTTGACCTCTACAACACACTGCGCTTAAAAAAAAAAAAAGGCACCAAGCATGCTGCAGGCACAGACATGGGGGCAATGAGATTTCTTCTACCACCTTTCTGTTTTGCCAAATGTGGTCTCTATAAAAAAAAAAAAAAAAAAAAAAAAAAGGGCACCAAGCATGCCGCGGGCACAGAGCGGGGGCAATGAGATTTCTTCTGCCACCTTTCTGTTTTGCAAAATGTGCAACAAAAAAAAAGAGCAAATGGGTTATTCAGACTTATTCTGGATCTGAACCAGAGTCCTTGCCCGACGCCCATGAAGAAAGTCACCGTGGTAACTTATTTTGATTGTGTGTTTTTTTTTTTTTTTTTTTTTTTTTTTTTTTTTTTTTTTTTTTTTTTTTTTTTTTTATGACTGGTTAATGGCTTCTCTCGACCATAACGGAGAGAGGCATCGTGTGAGTACACCAATTGTAAGGGAGGCTGGACCTGGTTTCCAGCTATTGATATAAAATTTCCTATCAATCAATGCAAGGGCCTGCCAAGCATGGACTGAGACACACAGCTGATTTCTCAGTTTTGCTGATGGAATGTATATGCCTTGCTGAGTTTCCCACTTGTTGTGGAGTTTTCTAAGTCTGTGTGTGTGCGTGCTTGCTGGTCTGAATGCCTGTCTGAGTGCTTGTCGATTGACTGTGTGTGTGTGTGTGTGTGTGTGTGTGTGTGTGTGTGTGTGTGACCCGCAAGGGTACTCGTCCGTACGGGTGGCCCAAAGGGCAGGTACTTACCTGTGGCCGTGACATTGAGGGTTGCAGTGGGGAAACCACTCAAGCGGCGGGGAAAGAGGCCCGTGACACTTAGAGCAGCGGAAAAAACAGTCAAGTAGCAGGTAGGCAGGTACCACACCAAGTAGAGGTAGATGTGCAGGGTACTCGAGGACGAGCAGAAGAAGACAAAGTTGGCATTTTTAGAGGCCCAGTAGTTTGTAGGCTAGGACTAGGGGCACCAGTCCAACCAGTCTGAGTCTAGGGCCTGTACGGGCAATATCAGAGTCTGCACTGATGTTTCCCTCCGAAAGGGAGGAGGTACCGGTTGCTTAGAGGTCGCGCAGCCTTGAAGTCACCGCCCGAGAGGCAAGCAGGCCGCTACATCTCCAGGAGGAGCGAAGTGCTCCTCCTCATTCTCCAGTGTGCGAGTTTGGCGACACACTTCGTGGAGCGCTGCCTGCAGCAACGCTGGCTGGAGCAGCGCTGCTGGGGAGGACAGAGCGCGCAACTCTCCACCACAGGTATGGTGGAGGAGCACAGGCTGGAGGAGGAGGAAGACGAGGACTAGGAAGAGGGAAAGCGCCAGAGGTATTTACCTGGCTATGGTGGATGCCACCTTCATCACCTTGGTGGGCGCTGCATCTGGAAGGCCCCTGTTGGGGTAGAGCTAAACCAAGAAGCTTCAAGGCAGAGTCAGGCATGGCGGCCTGAGCTAGAGCAGACATAGCTGCTTTGTGTTGTCGTTTGCGCAGCGGGACAAGGCCCTGGTAATCCGCCATAGCCTCAGCCTTCAGGAAGAGGAAGAAGAATGGTGGCCATGGCTATGGTGGACCTCATGTTGTACCTGCAGTAGAAGAGGGATTCCGACATTGATTCTCGTTCAGCCATTCAACATTCTTATTATTATTGTTGTGAATAAAGAAGGGAGGAGATAAGGAGGAGGAGGAGAGTGATTGGCGAGAAGAAGGGAATTATCATTGGTCTTTGCTGGTGTACATCTTCTTCTTCTTCTTCTTCTTCTTCTTCTTCTTCTTCTTCTTCTTCTTCTTTCTTTCTTTCTTCTTTTTCTTCTTCTTTCCCTCTCTCTCCTCTCAAGTTCATTCATTTCTTTTTGTAATTGGACGGCATTGTGCTTTCTCATGAATGTGTACTTCGAAATTGGCCAGCATCATAACATAACCATCAAACCTATAAACAAATAAATAAAAGCAGGAAAGTAAAAGATTGGTTATTGGCTTGCATGTGGTGGGAAGATGTCCAACTCATCTGTGAGCTCCGGTCTGGTGCACATCCACACCCATGCTGGGCCCAAGTCCTACTAACAGCGTTGAGTTTCCTCAGTGCCTGAATCTGGACGTGTTTTTGGAGACATGCAGAACTGGCGTTGGGTTTCCTCAACCGCACGTCCAGATTCAGGAGTTGAGCAAACTCAACTGACCCAGTGGGACTTGGCCCCTGGTAGAGTCGTTCACAGTCCAATTTCCTCTCGTCCTGTATCTTGGGGCATTCCCCATTTGTCCCTTTGTTTTATCCACACCTCTCCTTCTCCTTTCAAAAAATCATTTTGTCAAATGCATCTGGTTGCATTTGGGCTCGAAGTTCAAAGTTTTCGAACTCAGGTCTGTGTAATTCAATGGTTCATGGATGTCGAGTCGGTTTACCAATTTAGCAACCACATCGGATTGGCTTTGGTCGGAATATACATGGCACCTGGTCGCTCAGGCAAGGGGGGGCAGGAAAACCCTTAATGGGGTTTACGTGGCGAGCTCCTTAACTCGGTCCCAGTCAGGTTGTCGGTGAGTCGAGAAATGGATTCCGGAAACCGGGTGCTGAAGATACCCATTATTATTGTTGTTGTTGTTGTTGTTGTTGTTGTTGTTGTTGTTGTTGTTTGCTTTTTTTTTTTTTTAATAATTTAAACCGCCCCTACCTCTTGGCAAGCCTGTTTTTTTGTCGAGACGGAGTAGAACTGTGTACCAAGCTTTGGGGGGCTTACGGCGCATATCCGCGTACATCGTGTACAAAGGGATACTAACCAGACTGTCCCTAGGTGATTCTAAGGACGATCCACTAAACAGTACACAATGGGCCGGGCTGCGCTACTCGCCACATGCACAAAAAACAAAAACTAATGGTGGTGTGTATTCCAAGTTCTAGAAGAATATTCATTCTCATTTTGCACATTTGGTGACTCGGTGAGTAGTTGAGCAAGGCCCAATCAGACAACAATCGGCATCGAACCACGTGCTCCGGCACCCTGTCCAAATACCATGTCCGATTGATCGAGAGCAACGCGGCACGACACTCCCGACCGGGTGGTCCGGCTGGAATACTCGGCAGTCCCAATTTTCAAAAGAAAACTTTGAAGGTGGGGGCTCAATGCGCATGGTGAGCCCTCCCTAGGGACACCAGAATTCTTAGAATTTCACCTTTTATGTTGAATCATCTGTGGATGTAATCACTGTAGTGCTTAGCATTGCATGTAGCATTGATTGATTAATTGGTTGATCGATTGGTAGGTTGATTGATCGACTGATTGAATGATCGGTTGGTTGATTGATTGACTGATTGACTGATTGACTGATTGGTTGGTTGGTTGGTTGATTGACTGATGGGTTGGTTGGTTGGTTGATTGATTGATTGATTGATTGATTGAGGGAATGCCATCGTTGTCATTGTACAAATGTAATTGACGTTGCCATAATTAAGGGGACGATGACAACAAAGGTCGGTAGGAGTGGGACAGCGACGGGAAAGAGGAGGCAGGAGGTCAAGAGAGTGAGGGAGGAGGGTGTGGGACAGCAACGGGAAAGAGGAGGCAGGGGGTCAAGAGAGTGAGGGAGGAGGGTGTGGGACAGCCACGGGAAAGAGGAGGCAGGGGGTCAAGAGAGTGAGGGAGGAGGGTCAGGAGAGGGGGAGGCAATGCGGGAGAGATGGAGGCAGTTCGGCAGGGGAGGGGCGGAGGTTCAGGAGGGGAGGAGGTCCAGGGGAGTGGTGGAGGAGGCCACAGGCCGGTTCAGGAGGGGAGGAGGACGTCCGGGGTTGGGGCGGAGGAGGGGAGGAGGCAGTTGGGGGGACGGGAAGAAGAGATGTGTGTGTGTGTGTGTGTGTGTGTGTGTGTGTGTGTGTGTGTGTGTGTGTGTGTGNGGTGTGTGTGTGTGTGTGTGTGTGTGTGTGTGTGTGTGTGTGTGTGTGTGTGTGTGTGTGTCCTTATCGTCCGAAAAAAAAGAAGATGAAAAAAAAAAGCTTAAAAAAAAAAAAAAGAAACATGTCTCCATCCTTATCGTCCTTCGAAGGGGAGGACAATGATGAAGAAGAAGAAGAAGAAGAAGAAGAAGAAGAAGAAGAAGGAAAGGAGGAGAGCAATAAGACGAGGAAGGTGGGAATGAGGAAGAAGAACAAAAGACAAGGGGTAGGAGTTTCGGGGGTGGCAGGAGATCGGGGTGGTGGGGGGGGTTGTGGAGTGGGGGTGCATGGATGCCTACCTGGAGATGCCATCCTCCCCTCCTTAGTGTTGCGCTTACCTGCAGATATGCCCTCCTCATGGGAACGGCCCGTTGGCACACTCTGAACGGGCAGCATCAAGGGGGTTCAGTGGGGGGGGGGGGCACAGGGATGGTCATCACCTTCGTCGACAACCTGCCTTCGATCTGGGCCTCTGATTGGCCGAGATCGAGCCTCTTGTTCTATTGAGCTTTCACGGCTGATCCAAAGGTCAAATGCGAATTTCCTTTGGGGCCTGCGGGGTATAAGGAAACCCCCCAGGCCCAAGAAAAAAGAAATGGCCCCAGCACCTATTTCGCGCAGGGCCCGGATTATGTAAATCCGGTCTCATCCGGCCAGGTTTATCTGGCCAGATGAACCACATCATTGGAGGCCACCTGGATGTCCGGATGTGGCACCTAGATTGAGGGTCATATATGAGATATTATCCTTGAACTGACCGGCCCCAGACAACTCAGAATGATATTATTCTTTACATCTGGTTGCATATGGATTCAAACTCGGGTCTGTGTTTTGACGGTTCATGGGCGTACCAATTGAGCTAGACCCATTGGTATATGCCCGCTAAACAAAGGTATGTAAATAACACAAGCAGCTGGTTTTCGGCATGTGATGTGCCTTCTAGGATCCGGGTAATGGGCAGAGGTATCTCCTGTCCTCAGCACTGTTCATAAAATAAATAAACAGGACAAAGAGATGCGAGGAAGGGTGGGTGGGATCTTCAGAGGGGTTCATCTTCTTCTTCTTCTTTTTTTTTTTTTTTAAGCCCGGGTTGTTGTAGAGGCTGGATTACAGACATATGAGAGTCACCTTCGGCACTCGGCCATGTGGTAGAGGCCCCCTAATCCTATAGGACTCCCTCCCAACCTACCTCTTTCCTAATTTCTCCCGGCACACTCCTACTCCCACTATCCTACCTCAATGTCTACCACTCAGGATTGTCACCCCCCAGCCTTGGGGGTGACCTGACCGAACCATGGTTGTAGGTACCAGGGCTAAGCTGAGTCCCACACACCCCTGTCCCGACCATAGACTGTACCCAGTCTCACTCTCATCAACTGTTCCTCGTTGCATGGGCGGTCTGTAGGGTCCTAGTTCAGACAGACATCGACCGTGGAATGTACTAAAGTCTCACTCTCATCAACCGTTCCTGTTCCACGGGCGAGCTGTCCTAAGGGGAGCCGTCATCCTAACCCCTCCCGTGCCTAGTGGCTGACCCCCCCAGATCTCCAGCTAGCAACGGGTCCCCCTACTCTAGTCTTGCCCCAAGAAACCTACCAACACCGACCACAGTCTGTACTAAGTCTCACTCTCATCAACCGTTCCTGAGTCTATTGGGAGGGTGTAGGTCTCTTGGTCCTGCCTCCCACTAGGTAAACGAGTTCTAAACACACGACCTCATCCATGCACTCTTCTATCGAACCTACTGAGCTACTGTGGAAACTGAACGATTTGAACGGGCAAATGAACAATCATCCTCAAGTATGCACGCCCGCAAAGAACCACTAGAACCAAGAGCATCAGGCAAACATCCCACAGCCCAAACCAACACACAACAACCATGGACTTGCCCCTGGGTGGTGCGCAAGCAGTGTCTGTAATAGCTTACCTGCGTCAGCCCAGGGGAGTGTGTCCAGCCGTGCGTCATTCTAATGTCCTGCCGGTGTCCATCCGCAAGGCTGCGGAGTTTTGAACCCGCAACCTCATACCACAATGCACATTTCCAACCGGTGCTCTAACCACTGAGCTACATCAACTGGACAGTGGGTGACTGCCATCTGTCTAGTATCCCACCTCTACAACAACCTGGGCTTTCAAAAAAAACAAAAAAAAGATTAAAAGAAAAAAAGGAAAAGAAAAAAAAAGTTAAAAAAACAGGATTGTATTCACCATGCCACTTCGAAGAGGTCGCCCTTGTGGTGCGAAGCACAGAACTTTTTTTTTTTTTTTTTTTTTTTTTTTTTGAAAACACCCTAGGAGTTGCTAGGGATGCTGATAAGAGCAGACACCCCTAGCATTCCCGGGAGGCATGCTGATAAGAGCAGACACCCCTAGCATTCCCGGGAGGCTCCATCTATTCGTGGGGAGCTGCACCTGCTGGAAACCGGGTCCAGCGTCCCTGAACATAACCTTTTTCCAATGACTGCCTGCCAGCGTTGATTACCCTAGAACCAGGGGATTAACTGAGCAGGCAAAAAAAGAGCTTGTGGGGAGTTTTAACCAAGAGACCTCTTCACCCTGCTGCTGGGCGCCTGACTAAAATGCCTACCTGGCCCCTTTTCTCCCCTCCGTAGCAGCGGATCTGACATTTCCCACCCTTCCTGCTTAGTCATCACTACCTTTCTTTTCCACAGTGCTCTTTCAGCTTCCCACTGTCATGGATTTTCTTTCCCTCTTTTTTTCTTTTTCTAAGTCCAGGTATTAGCAGAGGTAGGATGCGAGGCATTGGGAGACACCTGTAGTACTCAGCCATGTGAGGCTCCAATGGGTCACAAACTCGCTAGGGATTGTCTTCCCCCGGGAATATCATTTTTTTCCCGCAGATCGCAAGTCGAGCCCTGCAGCAGTGTACCCTAGCCAACCCCTAAGCCCAAGCATAGACTACACTTACCCGCAACCCTTCCGGGGAGCTCACCGTAGGGACACCTCTAAGAACCAACCCTGCTATGCCACCGGGTACCGCCTAAGTACGTGGTTCCCTGGCCAGTAGAGGGCCTCAGAGGACGGCCCGGACACAAGAGGGGTCCTGTAGAGACAGTCGTACCCCTTCTTCTGTCACATCAAACAGACTCTATGGGTGGCTTTCCACCCTTCTACTATCGATGCGACGTCCCACCCACCCTTCGACCGATAGTTGACACTCCTACCTTCTTCACAGGAATACAACGTACGGTGATTACAGCTGTATTTGGGGTATCTTTCCATCCAAATACAGCAATACAACCGTACGATGTATTCGGGTGAAGAAGGTAGCCAGAGACTCTCCCAAGGAATCGTAACCCAGCTGAACCCTCAATCTCCAACAGATACCATCCCGGATAATGTGCAGCCCTTGGGCATCGTAAGATATAGAGGGAAAACCCACCCTCAGGTATCAGATGTGTCTAACACCCAGCACCTGCTACTAGTCAAGCGGGTGCGTAGAGAGACGGCCCACACACACCAAGGACTGGAGCAACAGCCGTCGTCGGCTGGCTGCGGCACAACGGTCTGAGGACTCAAGGTGCACAGTGCTGTGGCTGCCCCCTTCAAGACGCTGGACTACATTACACTTCAAAAGTGACGACGCATTGGATTGCATTCCACCTCCTGCTGATCCTCAGGCTAGTCGGATTATGAATGTGCTTTATATGGGCCCTGAGAAGGGAAAGGGCTTAAAGGGCTTAAAAGGATCCTCAGGCTAGTAGGGTTATGAATGTGCTTTATATGGGCCCTGAGAAGGGAAAGGGTTTAAAGGGCTTAAAAGGCTTCAAGGGTTTAAAGAAACAGACAAAACAATAGTGACTAGGGGGGCTGCTGAATAAGGTAGGGCTAATAGACAAGGGGTGCTCCAATATGGGATGGGTGATACTGGCAGCTCTATGGGATAACGGGGCCCCAGGATGCGACAGAAATGGTCACAGCCCTAGGAAACAATAATCATCGCTTAAAATGTATTAATGGGACATTTTCTGTGCTAAAAGATGTATCAATGGGACGCTGGACCCGGTTTCCAGCAGGTGACGCTCCCCACCAATAGATGGAGCAGCCCAAAAAATAAGCCCTCAATTCGGACGGCTCTCTTCCCACCGCCGGAATAGAGGGCTTACGCAAAGGGCTATTTCCCCCCCACACACACACAAAAAAAAAGAGAGACGGCCCACACACCTTGGCCAGAGAATCGTGTCTGTACAGAATATTGTGAGTGTAACAGTACCCAGACTCCCCATGGGACAAGCACAGACAAGCGCATACCGACGCAGTCGTCTAGATGACGGGGCCTCCATCCCTACGTAGGGTATCTACTGTCCATTTACGTTTGTTAAGGGCCAAGGTCCCTGTCTACAGCTACACATAGCAAGTACAAGTGCGCAGTGTTTTGTTTTTTTGCTTGTCAAATTCCGCACGCACATAAACAAAAACCAATTGTCCTTCTTTTTTTTCCTTTTTTTTTTTTTTCCAGTCCAGGTTGTTGTAGAGGTTGGATGCTATTAGACATACGCGGTCACCTTTGGTAGTTGGCCATTTGGTTATCTAGATGATCTGTAGAGGCCCCTGTTCCTTATGAGACTCCCTCTCTCCCACTCTCGCTATTTTTCTCCGTGGCGCACCCCTGCTCCCACAATCCTACCTCTCAGTGTTTACCACTCAGGATTATCACCCACCCATCATCTGTACGGGGATGACCTGACCAGAGAGTGGTTGTAGGCACCAGGGCTGAGCAGGACTTACCCAGCTCAGCCCTGATTGAAGCACAGTGAGACGAGCCCGAAGTTCGAGCACTAGGTAGGCACAGACGTCGTTCCACGAGTCCCATTTGTGGACCCATTCCTGTCCCCCAAACCATTTTTATTTCTTTGAATTCTGCTCGTACCTTGTTCTATTGTTTATTACATGTACTGCTGTTATTGTAATTGCAACCTAGAAAAGCCCAGGGTGCTATAGAGGCCAAGGACGAGACCCACAGTGATCGCTGGCAGCGGGAGCCGATGGTTGTCCTGACAGGATAGGCCACCTTCCCTACCCTTCCCCACATATCAACAACTAACAGTAGACATATATGATCCGAGCTGTGCTAGGTTAGTGCTTAGAGGGGCTCATAGGTTAAGACCTTGGTTAGTTGACCATTAGACACTGCCTATGAGTGCCCTCACTACTCACGGGACTAGCTGAGAACTATGTGCCTAGCTCCCGAGGTTCCCCCGTATAACGAGGCTTGTACGCTAGTGCCTCAACTGGGGCTGAATGAGGGAGCTCATTCAGCTTCGGTGCCCGCGTCCGCTGTCTGGTCAGGTTGCTCCAGTAGAGAGTGATGTTCCTCGCATGAGGTAAGATAGAAATGGGGTGGGGGTGCACCAGGAGATATATATCGAGAGGAGTGGTGGGATGGGAGACTCCAGCGCACCACTATCCTTACTATTCTACCTCAGTGTGACCAGCACTCAGGCCCATTTCGCTACCTCTGGCCACATTGTTGTGGTTGTACTATTGTTATTCTGACTGTGTTGTTGGTCGTAACCTATCTGGAGGTACCCTAGCCTCTGTCATTGGTCGGTCTTTGGCCACCATCCATCCCCTTATTACCTCGGTCATCAACGAGACCCTCCAGCCGGCGCAGCGGCGATTCTGTGGCTTGTCACCGGCCAGAGCAGCCACAGTTTCCATCGTGGGTACGTACAAGGCCACCGTCCGTTCCTCTTACCTCCGTCATCAACCACGCCACTCTGGTCTATTTGTCAACGCAGGAAGCTGGCTATTAACAGTCATTGGCCTAGTATCCCACCTCTACAACAACCTGGGCTTTTAAAAGAAGAAAAAAAAAAAACCAGAGGAAGCAGGTTTTTCCTCCTCTTTTTTTTTT
>BFEA01001047.1:198345-212903 GCA_003427395.1 Chara braunii
AAAAAAAAAAAAAAAAAAAAAAAAAAAAAAAAAAAAAAAAGAAGAAACAAACAAACAAAAGCTCACACAGGCAATGACGTGACGTCGAAAAGGTCTGTCCTCTACCGTCGAGTCGCTGCCCCCCTTGGAAACCACAAAATATCCTGTACCTCTACCCCTCAGCCTATGGCATCTCGCCAGCAGAGGGAAAAAGGGGGGCTTGATTTCACTCAGGGAGAGAGTGCATCGGCTGGATGTAGGAAAAAGGGGAGCGAACAGCCCGCCTGTCCCGAAAACAGGCAAGAAAGTACCTGTCAGAGGTACCTGGCGCCGGGGACGCCCAGGTGAGTGCGGGCGTTACTTATGCACAGGCGCAGTTGAACAGGGCTACGTAGTTCTGTCCCGTGGGAACATAACAGGCTACTTATGCCCACAAAAGACTTATCTCTGTGGGGAAGAACTCCAAGGGGCAATTCGAGCTGATTGGGAGAGATGTCGTTTGTCCAAGGGCAAGGGCAGCAGTTGGTTTTGCAGAACCTGGGTGCCCTAACTTGGTTTTGGAAAAACAATATGGCCATGATTATACAGGAGGATAAACTGAAGATTGCTCCATGGCTACTCAGGGGAGAGATAGGGAGGTGATAGGCACCGGCTGTATCTAGGGCCGTTTGAAGCCCGTGCGTGAGTACCTTAGGTGCCCGTAGATCCCACAATCCCCCGAAGAAAGATCTTATTTTGTACTGGTTCTGCAGGTTACATATGAGTCTTGGACTTTACTCAGAAGAATGGTTGCTCAGGAATTGTTAGGCGTATAATACATGAGTTTTGTTAGCCTAGATTCCCGGAGCCTTTTTTTACCTGACAGTGTGCTTTAAAGTCTTTTTTGGAGAGCTTTTGAACTGGGATGCTGGACCCGTTTTTCTGCAGTAGCTGGTTGCAGATGCGTAAGAAGAACGTAAGACGAGCTAATGCTCGAAACCTACGCTGGCTGAGGCTGCCAGTATAACTCCGGGTCGAATTGTGAGGTCCCCGGCCTCGTCTCAGGGTTTTTTTTGTAATGAAATGACGAATGCTTTCCAAAAAAAAAAAATCCAAGGGGCAATTGAAAATTCCGGCCCCCCCCCCCCCCCCCCCCCCCCTTCTTATGCACTTGTGCCCAGTGTAGGCTGGAACAGGAACACAGGCCTTTGTGTGTGGGTAACAGGGGGCATAGGGTCATCCATCTCACTACCGGCTGGGCGGATTGGACATGGCCCCAGGTGTTCGCAGCCCGTCAGGGGTGCGTTTTATCCCCCTCAGACTTTCAACGTCATTGAAATTTCAACGTCAGTGGTCGTTAGGGAGGGTGGACATTTTGAGGTTTTGGGGTCTGGCAATGGGCAGGACTGCGTAGGACCGGTAGCTGCCCGTCGGAGGCCGAGGAGGCCACGGTTCTCCAGTTTTAGCATTTCAAAATCGACACGGCGTGTGTCCACGTACACGTTGTATTTGAATACAATGTGTACCCTTTCTATTCGAATTTCGAAAAGAAAAAACTTTTGTATTCCAATAACATGACTTTTTTTTTTTTTTTTTGGGAGGTCAGCGCCTGCCCTTGTGCTCCCCGCCACTGACACGCTGGATGTTGCAGGGCTCTCTCACTCTCTCTCTTTTTGGACCTAAGGACCCACTAGCAGTCGCCGTAGTTAGAGCCTTTGGAGTGACCTGATACTTGACTTAATTTAGCTCTCCCATATAATGATAGTAATAGTAATAACAAGGATAGTAATAAATATAATATTATTAATAATAAGTAGTAATTAATAATAGTAACCATAATAACCCACTTATATATATATATATATTATATGCCATGGATGATGGTGCGGGTCACCCCTCTGTCTCTAAGTTCAGGCTAAGCTAGGGGTCCATTGTCCTGGTTATGCGGGACAACAGCCCATGTTGGGGGTTGCCCCAACGATGTCGGTTTAGCCCCCGACTTAAGCCTCCCAAAATACTATTGGGCCAGCTTTCAATGCTTGCATTCGTTCTACTTGATTATGGCAGATGCGACCGCGAACCCCAAAGCCTCACAAACAAGTTTCTCTTTCGAAGAAACCCCTCATTATATGAACATTTTTTCTCAAGTTTGGTTATCCAATGACAGTTTTCTGCAAAATCAAAGCTCTATTTACCTTTACGGAACGAGTGATGATCATAAATTTTCACTTTCATCTTACATACATAAACAGGCGGCTCCTCAAAAAAACGGGCCCCCTCCCCTTAGACATATGGGTGACTTCTCAAGCGGGCCCCCTCTCCCCAACAAATATTTAGGTTGTCTTTCCGATCCAGCCTTTTTCCATGCATTTTTGTCGAACAATTTTCACTGACTTGCATACACTGATTCATATGCAATCAAGGTCAGTAACCATTTGTCCAACAATCAAACCAATTTACTCACATCCGACAAATAGATACAAACAATGTCATCACAAATGCAAGGGAAGTGGGCAGAAGTCCACACTGTGAGAATATTTATGGCTCCCTGTTTCCGTACGAGACTCACAAATCTGGATCAAAACCCATTAAATAGGGCATACTCAAATAAAAACAAAAAAAATCTTGCACAGTACCGTGTTGCGTATGATACATTTGCGCAATGCGCTCCGAATCTTAGAATCAGTCATGAAGAATCGAACGTCTCAAATAGATATCACTATCCAAACATCAAAACAATGTCCCTGAATGAGATAATGTATCTCGCAAGAGCACTCATTAGCTCACTATCCTACTTTGAAAAGCCATACTCATACCAGACGCATACTCACACCAAACACACACTAATCTCACACAAAGCTCATGCAAAACTCACACAAACTCACACAAAATTGAGCCCTCATGCCCATGACAATCTTTGAAACCCCTACTCAAACCATCCTACTAAAACTAGTAGTCCATCACGTATATACAGTTTTTTGAAACACGAGTCAAATCTAATCACCAACTACATATAATCCATGGCTCGGGTCCTGAAGCCCATGCCAAGGAGCTCTCAGAGTAGAAGATAACAATATGGAACGAGTCCAATAATTTCTCTCTCATAACAACCACCTTGTCCTCATTTATTCTCTCTCAGATCTCATAGTCTGACTCCTCGCGCGTCTCACGGACATATAACCTATCACTCATCCTCTCTTTGTTTCATACCTAGCCTTTCACAGACAACTCTCCTAGCATATGACGTCTCCTTGGAAGAGCACCACGCATATCTTTGACTCACCCATGTCCATCATACTGCACGACTCGCCTCTTGAGGTCACCTTGGAAGGCAGGGCAAGCGACCCTGTCGTGCACTCCTTTATCACACCATGAGCACGTATTATTGGTGCTGCTGTCCTCTACCCTCGTCTTCTTAGGCTTGAGTAAGACATGAGTTTGTGCCCTCTCGAGTTGGATCGTCACATCCCGTACGGCCCTATCCACCGTATAAAGACTCAACATCCTCGATACCTTCTCAGTCGTTGTTCCCTCGTCACATCTCTCAGGATCTGATGAAAGGAGGTGCACTATGTCCTCCGCCGGCCCCAAAGTTGGAGATGTGTAAATGGTTTAGTCGTGGGTACTATCACAGTTGGTCCCCTTGTGTCCTGCTGTGGTATGACCCCTAGTGACTCTGAAACCTTCTCTTGCTCGCCTTGCCTATCACCCATCTCTCGCCAAACATCTCCCTGAACTGCCAGCTTTGAAGGAGGGACCCAGTCCAAACCACGCGCCTCTGCCTCTCTCCTTCTCTTAATCTCGTCTGGCTCAAGCATGAGTTTGTCGATGACTGCATCCTCCTCACATGTCAATCCCATGACCCCAAGTGGCTCGTCCGTCCGCGAGTCTCGTCGACGAGTGTCTAATCTCACTCCACAAGGCTCTTCCTCATGAGAGACGTATGTCTTTCCAATAGGAGTCTGCTGCCCCTCAGTCCTCCTCTCGTCTGCTAGATCTGTTATGGCTTGTCGCCTTCTACCCTCCTCTAAATCAGTAATTCTCTGCTCAAGTCTCGAGGTGGACTATCTCGCTTGTTGTGCGCTAGTGACGAGGTCACGTACCATGTCCCTCAATCCTCTGTTCTCCTGCTCCAGAACGTCTATCCTCTGTACCGCATCATGGAGCTCCTTCTCTCGCGCAACCTCGGTCTGTGTGCCTCTCTTGACATGCTCCATCACGCTTGCCAACTCTCGCACTGAGGCCTCAGATAGCAATGATCTCGCTTGGAGCCCCTCCTCTGCCTGTGTACGCTCGCCCTCAGGCATGAGCTCCTCTCCTGTCTGTCTCCTCATCCTAACCTCCTCCTGCCATCCGGCTGTGGCCGCATCCTCATAGAAAAGCCTCTGTGTCTGATCCTCAGTCTCTCGCCGTAACCTTACAAGAGTCGACACCTGGCTCTCCAACTGGGATGATCGCACAGTCTCAAGGACAACCCTGCGCTCGAGCCTATTCATGTCCGTCGCGTCTGCAGGTGGCTCATACTACCCGAGTACCCTTTGAACCTGGGCTCGCCAATCACTAGCCTCTCTCTCTTGAATCCTGAGGACCGCCTCAACCTCCTCTAGAATCTGGACCTTCCTTCCCTCAACAAACGTAGAGAGGTCACTTACTGCCTCTCTTAGTGCATCGTGCTCCGTCTGCCTGTCGCGAATCAGCTCAAAGGATCAGATGGCGACTCTCCTCGTGTAATCTCTAACCTGCTCTGTTGCCTCTCGAGCTGCTGTGAGGTCGTTACCAATATAGGTCCTCTGCATGGTTAGGTCATCATATAGTACCCTAAGCCCTCCAGTGGTCTGACCCTTCGGCAAGTGCGGTCTCGCACCCTGACCCAATCGCTCAAAAGCGAACCAACCTGAAAAATGTAATGATGGCATCTGTCCCATCTCCTCGGCTAACCATGCATCCCTCCTGACAGACTCGTGATCTATCAGCCCCCGAGACTCTGGCAAACTCTCCTCCTCATGAGTCCTGGGTGCGTCTTGGGTATGCTCCGGACGTGCCTCAACGTGGCCCTTTGGGCTAGTCTCCCTCTGACCTCCATCTCGTTGAGGAGTATCCCCGAAATCTAGAGGTGACGACTCCACTCGCTGGCTCTGTATGCCCTCTGTGGGATCCTCCCTGTCTAGCCCCAGAACCTCAGCCTCAACCTGCTCTGTCTCTATATCCATGACTGAAGACTGGGATACCTCTTGTCGCATCTGCCTCCTAGGAGACTTCATATCATAATGAACCCTCAGGCTCATTTGGCTGCTCAGCCAATCGACTCTCACTTAGTAATGGCAACCCGTCCAATGCTAAAGGCCTCATCTCACCTCTCTCACCATCCTCCATTGCTGGCTCTGACTGAGGTTGGTCCTCCTGCCCACCATACCCTAGCTCATCATGCATCAACATTGTCTCTCGTGGCTGCTCAGGCTGAGGCCCCTGGTGCTCCTGCATCGGCACTATGGTGGTAGGTTCTATCATAAGTTGTAACTCCCCTTGTGGGAGATCTAGTGCCATGTCCCGTGTGTCTCTCCACTGATAACTTGAAGGCCTATCCTTCTTATCCTCCGATGCAGTATCGGAAACCATTCCCTCCATGGTATCAACCTCTATAGGCCAGGCCGAAGCAATCGTCAACCCAAGCTGTAGGGAAGCCTCCTCCCCATCTTGTTTAAGCATAGGTTGAGTACTCTCATCTGACTCAGGTGCATCTCCAGGATCACAGTCTTTAATCCTTATCTCAGTCGGACATGTCTCTGGTACTGACAATGTCCAAGTCTCCGGAGTAGATAAGTCACTTTGTCTCTTAGACCCTACTGATAAGGCATCCTCCCTCACATCACATGTCAAGAGGGTCCTCCCAATATTCATGGTCAGCACCTGATCTCTCCCCTCTAGATCATCCCCTCGATCTTGACGTCCTCGGCGCCTGCATGTCCTAGGTCTGCGTGGGATCCCCAACTGCTCACTCTCTCCCTGTCGCTCCCGTGACCGTCTCTCATCGTCCTCGATCCTTTCTAGCTGCGCTCGTGGACGTTTCCTGAGCTCCGGATGTAATCCCCAACCTCTCTACGCAACCTACATCGTCTATCTGCGGTGAACGACCTCATAAGCGTTGCTATAAGCTCCGCCCAAGTCTACGTTGTATGTGACATGGTACTCACCTCATGTCTAAGCTCCGGGACAACCTAGTGTCGAACCTGCCGAACCCTCTGTGCCTTTGTTCATCTCTGCCCATCCCCAAAAATGATGAAAACCTTAAGAAACTCATCCAGGTTAGCCCCATCAAACCGCATGGGCCTACCTTGTCGATCAATGGGCTGAGGCCGCAATCTCAGCATCCGCTTGGCGAACTGCCTCCAATCCAATGACTCTTTCATGATCTGAGCCACACGCTCCTCATAGTTGTTAGTACCCCTAACCCTCTCTGTCATCTGAGCGAAATCTAACCCAAGGACCCAAACCTGCCTAACTAATCCATCAAAAAATGGAAATACACGTCCACCCCCGTAACGGAAAGGGTCCGATATCGAAGACGTGGCTAGTCGTTCATCCTCTTATCCCACCATCCTCCCGCACCTCCAAATAGTGACCAACTTCGAAAAGTCAACCTTGCACAAATAAGAAGGACGGATGATAGAGGAAACAAAAGTAAGCACAGGAGAAGAAGGGGAATGCCTCTACTGACTAACCCAAGCAAATCTCTCATACCCTCAGACGACTGACCTGACTAACAAACTAAAACTCATACTAAGACCTATCTAAATACTAATGCACAATCCTATCCTATCACTAATGCAGAGTACTACCCAATAAGACAAGGAATCGAATACTACTTCTACTTATTGCGTTTTTTTCGTCCCCTTACCTTAGTCTCGCGCTCTGAACTTTTTCAGTTTCGAACCCAAGACCCAATCTCTCCACGGCGTGCCGTTAAGCTCCTCAATCTCATACGCTTCTTGCTGCTTGCATCGTCTAATGCGATATGGGCCTAGACCGCCTAGCCATCGCTTGTCCAACTTACGAGACCACTGTTTCTCTAGTGACGAGTCATATAGTAACACCACATCCCCGACTTCCAATGGCTCCTTCCTGACTCGTGGAAGGAGATCCCACCTCTCCTTATCCCCCAACCGACTGTCTGTTACCCGATCAGCCGCCTCCTGCATCCTCTCTTCTGTGATGCCAACTTGTCTGACCCGCAAATCCAACAGTTCCTCGAAGGACAAGGGGCTCTCCATATCCTGCCCTCTCCACGTTTTCGGAAAGCTCTCTATCGGGAGTCTGGCATGCCTCCCATACCATAGCGTTCCTGGCGCGCACTTCGTGGATCTCTTAATCGTAATATTCTCCACGAAGAATGTTGCGTGCAGATGCGTAGGCCACTGATTCTCCTTGCCATTTGTCCATTTCGACAGTAGATTCGTGATGGTGGTATGCCCTCTCTCAATTGGGGCGTTCGCCTGTGGATGTGCCCTAGTCGTGTAGCTGGCTTGTACGCCATACTCCTGCATCAAGGTTCTCATTTCTCCACATGTGAATTCCGACCCTCTGTCCATCACAAATTCTACTACGAAAGGATATCTCAGGAAATACTCGGAGATGCAAAAAACCAATGTTTCGTCCGTGTTACTTCGAATGACTCGTTCATCGACAAACCCCGTAAGATTACTCCGTGCGTCGAAGATGTAGTTGTAGCCGCCCACTCCCTGAGGCATTGCCAATAGGTCCAGATGGACCACTGCCCTTGCTTCACATATAATCCGTGGGTGCAATGACCCCTTTTGCATAGTCGATGCCCCGCTTTGCCATGGAATACAAGACTCGCAATATTTGCGAATCATCTCACTCATTCCTTCCCAGTAATAAAGCTCACTCGCCTTCGCATATGTCAAGGCAAACGCTATGTGACCGCCTACGAGTCTGTCATGAAGTGTGACTATAACGTCTATCTGATGATTTCGGCCGCAGATTACCCTCCTCGGGTCGCCAACCTAATTTTTGATGAAAAGGTGTTCGTCCCGGACCAAAAAATGTTGTCGCATCTCGAGTACCTTCTTGGTTGCTTCTCTTTCTTTTATCTCACACGAAAGAAACAAGCCCAATTCACGATATACGCCTTTGTACTCATTTGCACGAAAAACCTTTGTTATTTATCCTTCCTCCGAGTCGAACTCTTCCTCTTCCATATCTCTAATAGGGTCTCGACTTCCTTCTCCATTCTCATGCAGTTGGACGATCAAGTTGACGAGGAAACTAACATCCGCCACATACTTCACGTGTGTATCGAGTGAGTAAGCTTCACTCTCAATGATCAGCGGATCTTCTCCCACTTGGAAGGTCTCTGCCAATGTAATCTTTGCCATCCACTCGACTTCCTTTCCTCCCAAAAGATCCTTCTCCCCGAAGTCCTTGAGGATTTTATCCGCACGTTTTACGTACCTTGCAGGAGCAAGAAAAACAGACTGCCCTTGTACAAGGACTTCGCTGACCCCAACGACATTCGCGTTGATATGGAGCTTCACATCCTCCTCCTCATCAAGGAACGCATCCACAGGAGGTATTTCCTCATTAACTCCCTCGCCGGATTCATCCCAATTGATCCGACTAAGCCCGTCAACCCGATTTTTATTCCCAGGTATACGCTCTAGCTCAAAGTCAAACATTCATACATAGATGAGCCACCTCGCAATAGTTGGGTTCGATGGGGTATAGTTCTTCAATGAGTCGACCAACGCAATCGGATCAACTCTCAGCACAAACCTCCTTCCAAAAAGGTAGTTGCGGAATACTCTTAGACAGTGGAGAACTACAAGTGTCTCCCGCCTGAACTGCGAGTAGTTCCTCTCCGTGCCATCCAAGGTTCGACTCTCGAACCTCAAAGGCCACTCCTCTCCATTTGCATCTGCCTGAATCAGAATGTTACCCAAGGTTATAGGCCCTGCATTGATTTCCATAATGAAAGGATGTATAGGCATTGCCTCGAAGTCAGGGACTCCCAAGACTAAACCTTCTTCTCTAAACTCCTTTTTCAAACCACTTACCATTCCTTCCTGCTTTTCATCCCATTCTCATTTTTTATCCCCTCACAAACTTCCTCAGCTGCTAAGCCTTTTCCACGAAGTTCTTGATGAAAACTCGCCAAAAGCCACATGTCCCCAGGAAGCTACGAATCTCACTAACAGATTCGAATGACACCGGTCATTCGAGTATCTTGTTAGTCTTCTTGACGTCAGGGCGATGACCGTTCTCGTTACACGTGAAGCCTAATATGGTCGCCTTCTGCATACAATGTCTTGACTTCAGTCCGCTTGCGACAAGGTTATAATCCTTCAAAATGTCAAGAACCCAAACAATATCTTGTATATGGCTCCAAACGAATTTCCTTACCCCAGGCATGACCTCCGTCTCATCCTTCTTCCTTTGGCCTTTCACGTCCAAATCATCAATGTATGGTTGCGTAAGTTGTGGACTAACCGTCTGCATAACGCGAACCATATGTCTCTGCACCATTGCCACAACATTCGTCTAACCCTGTGGTGCCACATTTATATGGATCAGTCCTCTTGGTGTATGCATCGCCGTCATAGGCCTATCAGGCGGATACATCAGGAACTGATCGTACCCTGAATATAGGTCTATTAAAGAAATGATAGGTCTCCCGGCATATGACTTTGACAACGCATCTGTGTTCGACAAACCTCCCGCATCTCGTATCGTTACTGCATTCAGGCGTTGAAGGTCCTGTACCCACCTTAAGGTACCGTTAGGCTTGATAAAACAAAACCATGACGATCCGTAAAGCCCACTTGCATAGTCGGCAACATGAGAATGACTCTTGTCCTCCAGGTAGTAGACTACTCTCCGTTCTTCTGCTGGATAAGGATAGCGTTGTCGGACCAAATACACTTACAAGGGTATTTGGCCATGCTTTTGCATTTGACACGGTGACGACGTCGGCTACCACGACGGGGCCAGAAAAATGAAAAGGGTGTGCACAGTTAAGCGTGACACTTGAAACAATTTCCTCAGCCATTGGTGCCGGGGCAAATCGGTGGAGAAAATTTCGACAGTATGTGCGCGCGTTATTATGACACGCGCTGTGATGGTTAGAATCGATAATGATACCCTCCGACCGAAAAGGTCGAGGGGTTGATTAGGTTAGTGATGTGTCAGGTACATCTACGACACGCACTTTGATTTGGGTTGGTACCTGTCTACCTACCGCTACTGGGCCTATAAAATTGTCAATTATGTCTTCATCTGCTTGGCATCTTGAGTACTCGGCACGTCTACGTCTACTTGGTGTGTTACCGGCCTACTTGCTACTTGAGTATTTCCCGCTACTGTTGAGTATCGCGGACCTCTTTGCCCGCCACTTGAGTGTTTTCCCGCCGCAACCATCAATGGTATGGCTACAGGTAAGTACCGGCCCTCGGACCTTCCGATCAACTACGTACCCTCGCGGGTCACACACACTCTCAAGCCGACAAGCACTCAGACAGACACGCAAACCAGCAAGCGTGCACATACACAGACTTAAAGACGGGGACGGATCGCTAGTCAGGCCAAGCCCCGAGCTGTTGCTCTATACATAACAGAGCAGCTCCCCTTCTACTCGAAGTAGGAACTAGCTCAGTAGGTTTCAGTGTTGTTGGATATATGGGGGATCCGGGGATCAAGTCCTACTGGCCACTGAGCTAGTTTCCTTTTGAAAGGGGGCTACTCTTTTGTTTACCCGGTTTCGGTCGACCAGGACTTGAACCTGTGACCTCAGGTCTACGAGTGGTTAGATTTTAGTTGTTCGAGCCTCCGCCCAACACTTGGAAGGCTAAGGTAGTTAGCAGTTAGATTCGCTTATTTTCTTTTGTTTTCTTTTATTTATGCTTATTACCTTAACAACTTTATTATTTTTATTTTTATTTATTATATTCTTTCTTTCGACCCGTGGTTATTGCAGCTAGTTTGTTTCGATGAATCTGCCGCGAGATCCGCGACAGATTCATCGAAAAGCACCCTGATACCCCACGAATCCCGGCTTCGAAGTCGAGAGGGCCGCTCAATAGTGGCTCACAACCTTGGGAGAAGGGCGAGGTAGAGCGGAACGAGCGAGCGGGGAACAACAGAGGGGAGCATTCTCACGGAGGAACTGAGCACCCCGCGCAGAAAGTAACCAGCGAGCGAGCGGGGAACAGAAGAGAAACGCGCGAGGAGAAAAAGAATAAGGCGAAAAAGAAGAAGGAGAAGAGGAAGGAGGAGGAGGTGCGTAGAGAGACAAAGGTATTCACGTGGATAAGAGATGTGCAAGAAGGTAGAGAAAAGGAGAAGGAGGAGAGAGAAAGTAGAGAGGAAGAAGAAGAAGAAGAAGAAGGAGAGGGAAGGGGGATGGAGAAACTTACCTGTCTCCTAAAGGAGAAGGAGGAGAGAGAGAGTAGGGAGGAAGAAGAAGAAGAAGAAGAAGAAGAAGAAGACGAAGGAGAGGGAAGGGGGATGGAGAAACTTACCTGTCTCCTATTCCCAACTTCGGCACTTTCATCCCGTAGGTCGGGGAGAGTTGTTGCGGTGTTGCAATGATATCTTCGTGTCCGCACTCACTACAGCGCGCTGCGCTTGGACCGGAGGTATCGTAACTTGGTTAGGAGACTCTGTGCTCTTTGCCATCCGAAATGACGCGAAAGAGCGATGCGCGGCAGAAGAAGACGACACAGCACGTACTAGGAGGAAGGAAAACGTAAGGTAGAAGAGAATGCATGGAGGGGATCAGAGAAGAAGAAGAAGAAGAAGAAGAAGAAGAAGAAGAAGAAGAAGAAGAAGAAAGAAGAGAGGAAGAAGGAGTGGAAGCAGCAGACAGCCATAGCCGAGCTGCGCTGCTGTGTGCTGGATGAGGCGCATCGTGGTTCTGGGGTGCATGTGGCATTTGTGAGTTGAGGATCGAGGTTGCGACTGATACGGGAGACATACCTGGTGCTTGAGGCGAACGATATTGGCCGAGATCTGCTCGTACTTCGGGGAGTTGTTGACATCATCGGCATTGTAGTCTAGGCTAGATAGGATCTGCCATTTGTAGTTTGGGCGCCGATCGCCAGATATGATATCAACATTGGCTTTTCATTCATCATGATGATGAGACTTTACCAGCATGGCCAATATGAGCTCTTGGTGTCTTCTTATTTGGTGAAACTCATGATGCAATTCTGTTGTTGGTTCGAGGTCACGACTATCTGGTCTTGTGTATATGATGCTGTTTGATTGCTGAAGTTCGATATTGTTCATCTTTCTTGTTATTATTATTATTATTATTATTATTATTATTATTATTATTATTATTATTATTATTATTATTATTATTATTGTTTTATGCATGGTTCTGGGTGCAAGTGACATCTGTGTGTTGGGGAACGAAGTTGTGAGTGAGGCGAGAGACATATCTGGTGGTGGAAGTGTGCGACATTGGTCGCAGTATGCTCGTACTTCAGGAAAACTGTTGTAGTCACAATTCGGCATTGTAGTCCAGGCTAGAAATGATCTGTCATTCGTAGTCTGGGCGCCGAGCGCCAGATACGATACAAACATTGGTTCTTCATCGATGATGATGAGACTATACCAGCATTGTCAATTATGAGCTCTTGGTGTCTTCTTAGTTGGTGAAACTCGTGATGCAATTCTGCTGTTGGTTCGAGGTCACGACTATCTGGTCTTATGTATATGATGTTGTTTCGTTAATGAAGTTTGCTATTATTCATCTTCCTTGCATATTACTATTATTATTATTATTATTATTATTATTATTATTATTAGTGAAATCAGACTTGCTATCTTTCACACTTCACATGTATGCAAACATGTGCGCTGCAAACCAGCGACAATCGCCCACCCAAACTCAGAGATATGGTAGCCGAGAACACAGTTAGTTCACTTCAGATGGCTAATGGCGCAACAACACCCACACAATTCTCTGTTCACACGCACGCCACTCTGGATCCCGCCGGATGTCACACACAGACAACAGCGTATACACAGATAGACACACCCGCGGCGACACAAGACACAGAGACACACACACTGAGAAACACCCAGAGACACACACAGTCCACAGGGAAACACAGTGCACAAATGACACATGATGCACAGTGAAACGCAGACGCAATGGCATACACAGACACGGTGACAGACTGTGCACTGTGACACAGATACACAGTCACAGTGACACAGACACGCTGTGACAGTCACACAGTCATAGTGCCACAAACATACAGTGCACAAACACACGGTCATGGTGACAAACACAGTTACGCACAATGCGCAGTGATACACAGACACACGGTGCACGATGAAACACAGTGCACACTGTGAAAATACACGGTCACACTGCGTGGTGGCACATACACGCTGAGAAAACACACAGTCACAGAGACTCGAACACGGTGGAACACATACAGATGCTGTGACAAACACACAGACGCTGTGATGAACACACATGGCACTGTGACACTCACACAGACACTGCGACACAGTGACAGTCACGCAGTGATACACGGACACAGCGACACATACAGTGAAAACACACAGTCACACTGTGACAAATACACAGATACATAGTGTGACACATATTGTGGCATACACAACAAGATACAGACAGTGACGTACATAGTGAAGCGCACACGCACAGTGAAAACAGACCCTGTGACGCATACATAGTGGACACACATATACAGTCCCTGTCACACAAACACACAGACTTAGTGTCACATACATTGTGACACAGATACACAGGGTCACACTCACACAGACTTAGTGTCACAAACACTGTGACACAGATACACAGGGTCACACACACAGACTCAGTGTCACATACACTGTGACGCACACATGCAGTCACACAGATACTGTGACGCGGTGCATTGTCACGGTGACACAGAGACACATTGCACGGTAACACAGGTACACGGTGCACTGTGACAAACACACAGACACATGATAACACACACACAGATACACGGCGACACAGATACACAACGATGCAGAGTGACACACTCGGATACATAGTCACACAGTCACACTATGTCAAACACGCACGCGGTCACGCGGTGACACATACGCAAGCGACACACAGTGACACACACTCACACTATGTCCAATACGCATCCATAGTGAAAGTCGCACACGGACACTGTGACAGACACAGTGTCACACATTGTGGCACACGCACAAACATTGTGATACATACCCAAATACAGTGACGCACAGTCATACAGTGACACACAGTCACACTCAGACACAAGGTTTCTTCTATGGGAGTAAACTGGCGAAGGTGATAAGAGTGAGCGAGGCTCCGAGAAGCCTGCCTTATCACCATAATAATAAGAACTAGGTAATAAGAGTGAGTGAGGTTCCGAGAAGCCTGCCTTATCACCATAATAATAAGATCAAGTGATAAGAGTGAGCGAGGCTCCGAAAAACCTGCCTTATCACCATAATAATAAGAACTAGGTGATAAGAGTGAGCGAGGCTCCGAGAAGTCTGCCTTATCACCATAATAATAAGAACTAGGTAATAAGAGTGAGCAAGGCTCC
>BFEA01001047.1:213113-223785 GCA_003427395.1 Chara braunii
TCCGAGAAGCCTGCCTTATCACCATAATAATAAGAATAGGTGATAAGAGTGAGCGAGGCTCGAGAATCCTGCCTTATTACCATAATAATAAGAACTAGGTGATAAGAGTGAGCGAGGTTCCGAGAAGCCTGCCTTATCACCATAATAATAAGAACAGGTGATAAGAGTGAGCGAGGCTCCGAGAATCCTGCCTTATCACCATAATGATAAGAACTAAGTGTTAAGAGTGAGCGAGGCTCCGAGAAGCCGACATTTTCATCATAATAATCAGAACTAGGTAATAAGAGTGAGCGAGGCTCCGAGAAGCCTGCCTTATCACCATAATGATAAGAACTAGGTGTTAAGAGTGAGCGAGGCTCCGAGAAGTCTCCGTATCACCATAATGATAAGAACTAGGTGTTAAGAGTGAACGAGGCTCCAAGAAACCTGCCTTATCACACTAATGACACAAACGGTGTGATTAGAGGAGCGAGGCTTATCATCTGACCTTGATCTAATGCAAGACGGTAAATAGGCCAAGCAAGGCCCTTGAGGTCTATCCTATCACAAGCAGACGTCCAGTGAAGATGTGTAGATCCCGAGTGGTCTACTACACTGTTACTAACCTTCTCGATAGACAGGAAACATCTAAAGCCCTGAAAAGAGATCGATCCATTATTAACGGACCACTTCTTGATTCTACTGTGGTGGAGGTAGAAGGGATCTGACCCCGTGTGACATGTCGTGCTACCTTAACCTATTGATTGATGTCAATCTTATGATTTTACTCCATATGAGATGGATAATATTTTGTCTATGTATGTCTGAAGGGGAAAGTTTTGGCGATGTTAGCTCTATGCTTCTCTCCCTTCAGACGACTATCCCTAGAAGCTGATCTAATAGGAGGTTAGAGAGGTTGCCTATAGGGAGTTATATTGATGTACTATTACTCTCAACTAGAATGAAGTTCGCTATATTGAACTTCAGATGGGATCATGTCGATGGCAAACAGGTGTTGAAACCAAGTTGACCTGTGTGTGATTGCAGGTCATCCTGATGAAGAAGACTCATTATGAGTCTATACAAGACTACATGTTGTTGCCTTATGGTAACAGGTTGGTTCGCCAACTCAACCCTCACTCACGCTTTACACCCACACTTTGCATCGACCTTTGCACTGAAAAACATTTCTGATTTCTGGTCATTGTCTAAAGGGTCTGTGCTGGTAAAAAAAGGTCCTTGAAATGGTTGAAGTCAGATTTGGATGAATGACTGAGTCGAAAAGGGGAATGTCTTACTGGAAGGTTGGAAGCGTAAGTGTAATGTGGGTAAAAGTGAATAAATGGTTGATTCTGTTAGAATTGTGTAATGAATTTGGATTTGTTTGCAGGTCGGTAAAACGACCAGCCACATGCTATTCACGGTAACCCATTGAGAAACTTATGCTATCATGGGCCTTGATCCAGACGTTTTGTCAACACGCGATTTATACATTTTGTTTGAATATCCTGCCTTGTTCTTCTCCCTGATAGTTAAGCAGATTATGATTATTGGTAAGGCTACGAGCCTTATTCATTTCATGTTCATTTCATCTATATTGTTTGAAAGGTCAATGACCTATGTTTTTCCCTTGATGAATTCAGACTGTTTGTGTGAATGTGTTATGTTTATATGACATCTCCTCGCCTAATTACTCAAGCCTTATCTCATTTTCATATGTATGTGTGATATGACAAATGATTCTCATGGAGAGATATATTGAACGGACTTAATGACTAGGTAATGTGGGTATATGTCTTATATGCAACCCCTGATAATTCAGGCACTGAGGGGATCCGACTTTGGAAAAGGGAGCTAGGTCAGACCTATAGGAACTATTTATAGGCAAAGCGTTGTATGCGCGAACGTTCGTCAGTCGAGTCGACCTGATTTGTAAGTCGGTCCGGAAGATCAGCGCCCCGATGCCCGACGCGTATACGGGTCCGTCTTAGGCGTTCAACCACTCGTATGCCTGTGCTACGGCGATCGAGCAAACACCCTCGGCTGACTTACCTATGCGATTGCAAGTAAAAGCCTTCGCACGTGAGTCAGTAGCTCACCAGGGATACGCCCACCTAAGGGATGGTGACAACTCCCGCAGGTGGAGGTGAGTTGTACCTCGCGAGGTCTATGTCCTGTCGCAGGGAGCCGCTTGAGGTATAGCTGGCGTGCATGGTCAGACTTGGTCTTAGCCGAAACACTTCTAAAAAGAACTCCTGCGTGATGCGACCGTGAGGTCCTACACCAAAATTACTTTACGTCTGGGAATGGGACCGCCGCGCCCGACAGGTGGCGTCGTTCCCGGGGACCTTCGGTTGCCTACCGGGGTCCTATGCGAACGAACCTCGGCTTGGTAAATTGAAGTCCTCGCTAGACAACAACCTTAATTTAATTGTCAGCATAATTATCGTTAATAAGGGTGTCCACCGGCCACGGTTAACTCGTTGCCGGGGATCTCGCTTTCCAGCCGAGATCCTCAGTGAACGAACTCGAGTATGGTAAGACGATGATCACGGTAAAACGACAAGCTTTAAATGAGCTAACATAACTTGTGATATGTGAGTTGAGTTACCGTAGGATAGACACTTAGAGTGATACATGCATGAAGGAAGTGTGAAGTCACGTCGGCAATGCTAATAGATGTCACGTTGCCCGACCGTTAGGCTACCTACTTGCGTGCTTACGTAGAACACTTGTCATATAATCTGAGTACAAGACTGTAAATAAACTAACTCTATTAGTCATTGCTTACGTAGTCTAACCAGATCGTCAAATTCTTGAAGTTATATGATATAGGTCTTAATAATAGACTCGGTCTCTCAACGGTTGCCTAACTTTTGAGGTTGTATCGTATAACATCTGTGTGATATATGCATTTAAGTGGTAGTGAGCGATTGTATATTAGGTTTTATCAAAGTACAAAGGGTTCTTGGCATTCAACATACGTTTTCGATAGGCAAGCTTGAGGTATATAGGACGTTGTAGCCTTAGAAACCCGATTATAGTCATATTGTGAATAAATAAATGGAATAAAGAGAGTCATACTATGCTTAGTTGTCGTAACAGATAGGGACCGACTATTTATTAAAGATCTGATTATACTATTATGCTAAGGTGGTAGAGAATCAAATTAATGAGCTTGCTTATTGAAAGTGCAATTTAAACCTTTAGAAAAAATATGAGATATAAACTAACTCATCAACCACTTAGTGGCTGACTAATCCTTAGGGGCACATAGTATAGTAAACGTAATATCAGGTTATCTACATGAAAAGAAGGTGTCTGTTTGAGGTTGTATATGATAGAGTATGATGATGAATTAGCTTTAGGAGTCATTGCATAGGGAGTCTATTTATCTTATTGTTGAAGCTATATGAATAAACTCGGGCTTTTATCGATTGGTTACTCAATACAATCGGAGTATGGGAGTGTCCACTTTAGGACAACATGACTCATCGAATTTCAGTTTTATATAAAGAGTGATAAAACTATTTATTCCCACTATGGTAAATGTGTATGACTGGGTATGAATGAATGCATGCGGGAATGAATGATATATGTGTCAAGTGACGTATCATTGTATGTTTTGTTCTTGGTTGAGTGAAGTATGATTTGTTTTAGTAATTGCTTGATGAGTGCTTGTATCTGCCTGGATATGTTTATGAATTGCTTTCTTCGATAAGGATAGAAAAACTGTATGAAATCCACGTTCGGCATGAGATTGAAGGTGAATGGAGTGACAAACCTTTGGAGGGAAGAAATTCTCTCAAGGGAGGTCAGCATACAGAACCTGTCCTTTGAGGAATTGCAACGTTGATTGATACCTTTGCTTGATAGACTTGAAGAGGGTATAGTTGAGTCCTGTAGGCGGTAGTGAGACTCACGCCGGAACAATGTTCCCGGTCCATAGTGAGGTGTTATCATTTTTTCTTATACAAGAGAGATGACTACACTATCGTCGAAAGAGAGGAAGGTGTTCAAGGCCTTGATTGAGCTCTAACGGTGAGTGGGACGACCACCACTTAGTCTGGGCACGCTTGGAGTGGTAGCCCAAGCGGGGTTCATGCTAGGAGGGTCCACCGCATTCCGAAAAGGTATGGTCTTACCAACCAGCTTTTAGACGAGTGTGAATGGGGTTGTCTCACTATGCTCGATGAATTCAGTCAGGTACAAGCACTGGAATCGGAGGGGGATGTGGTGAGGCTTAGTCCTAGAAGCGGGGCTCGGGATCTGAAATGTTATCCTTTGATTGGGTTACACCACCCCTCGGCACGATATACCCCTGTTAAGCCTGAAAGAGTAGTATATCTTTTGTCATCATTATTATTGTCATTGTAACTTCAATGTGATTTGTTCTTGTGAAGTCTCAATTGTAACGATTGTTCTCATTGTTAATGAGATTATCAATTGATGTTTGTTTGAACTGGTATGACTGAATATTTTGATATCATATAAATTGTTATTACCGGACATTTCATATTACCTTGAATTATATTCCTTGTTTATGGCAGGAGAATGTCATTTACACTGTATTGTAAAGTTTCGTGCAAACAGGGGGAAAACCCTGCGTACAGTAACGAGTTATTTTGACATATTTCTTTATTGATGATATCGATCTGGGTGAATGAATGTGGTTCAGTTTTGATAACTGTCGTCGAGAAAGTTCAATCCTTTTTGGACAACTTAGCTTAATACTCAGATGTGAGTATTATGGGAACATTTGTGCAATGTATTATTGAAAGCAAAGCCCCAGGAGTCAGTATGACGGCGACCTAAACTGAGTTCTTGAATCTTGAAATTATTTTTAGACAGGCACGATAAGTGTCCTGCTTGCAAAGACATTAAAGGTATGTCTTGAAAAGTCGCCGCTCATTACTCTATGGGGTTAGTCTGAGATAAGTTTGTGAGATCCAAATGAGGAACTCACTCGAATATGTCGATGTTCTGAGAGATAACTTTGCATCAATGGTAACGTGGAAGCCAACATTTTCATGAAACAATTTTTGGTATATTTTGAAAGATCCCCGAGACGCGTGTCTGACCGAGCTGTGATCGAGACTTGGAGGAAACGATCCCTAAGTGGCAACCTGACAATGGTCCTTGTTCATCCATTGAATGGCAACCTGACAAGGATTAAAATATTTTTGATCATGATTTTTTTGGTATATATTGAATTGAACATCGTTCATCCACTTCAGGAGGTCAGTCTGAGGGACTAAATTACTAAGCCTATGCTGAAAAATTGACATCGTTGGACGTAACTCCCAGCGTGGGCTGCTGACCAAGTATAACCAGGCAGCGGACCTTCTGATTTTGGCCTGGAGTTGAGACCTGAGGGGTGACCACCCTGATGAAGGAATCAACTCAGGTAGTTATCAGAGGGGTCGAATGTAGTCTTTGAAATATATGTGAAAATTTTGATGATAGGACTTACCCGTCATTGCGCAACCAATACGGGGACTACCGTTAATATAACAAACATGGTAGGCCGCAACTCCGGCCTGATCAGTAGGACTGTGGTGGGTCAAGATGGAGACTACTTGTCCTTCTGTATTAGGCTTCGGGCAGGACAGCTGGCAACTTTGAACATTGATATTGAAAGTTGGACATCCAAGGTCTCGGTTAGGACCCACGTTTGAGGGGTTGAGTTCGCATGCGGACAAAAAACCCTGAAGGCAACCAACGATGGCCTGGCCAAAAGTCTAAGGGTAAGGGGAAGGAGGAAACATTGTCATACTTGACTATTTCATGTACTGTAGTACGGATCAAGTATCCCCACTTCATGTCATTGAATTTATTTTGTAATGTGGGAGACCCGGGTTAAAATCCTGGCAGTTATAATGAAACGTGAGGTGACGATGTCAATCCTGAATCACTCTTCCAGGGAATCAGATTTGGCTATCCACTTATCAAAGATGCGCCTTATTTTGGGAAAGGGGCTTACCTTCTCTTCCAAGGAGAAAGAGAAGTGCATGTATTGTGCTGTATTGTATCATCTGTCTAGTGGTATTATCGATCATGTCATGTCTTATCAGTTCATTTGATCATGGGAAACGATATAAGGGGAAATTGTATGGAGGATTGTGATAAACGTCCCTAGCGACGGGAACGTCGCTTAGTAGGGTCTGGGAATACTGTCGGACCAAATACCCTTACAAGGGTATTTGACCATGCTTTTGCATTTGACACGGTGACGGCGTCGGCTACCACGACGGGGCCGGTCTAAAATGAAAAGGGTGTGCGCAGTTAAGCGTGACACTTGAAACAATTTCCTTGACCATTGGTGCCAGGGCAAATCGGTGGAGAAAATTTCGAGAGTATGTGCGCGCGTTGCTATGACACGCGTTGTGATGGTTAGAATCGGTAATGATACCCTCCGACCGAAAAGGTCGAGGGGTTGATTAGGTTAGTGATGTGTCAGGTACATCTACAACACGCACTTTGATTTGGGATGGTACCTGTCTACGTACCGCTACTGGGCCTATAAAATTGTCAATTTTGTCTTCATCTGCTTGGCATCTTGAGTACTCGGCACGTCTACGAGTACTTGGTGTGGTACCGACCTACCTGCTACTTGAGTATTTCCCGCTACTCTTGAGTATTGCGGACCTCTTTGCACGCCACTTGAGTGTTTTCCCGTCGCAACCATCAATGGTATGGCTACAGGTAAGTACCGGCCCTCGAACCTTCCGATCAACTACGTACCCTCGCGGGTCACACACACTCTCAAACCGACAAGCACTCAGACAGACACGCAGACCAGCAAACGTGCACATACACAGACTTAAAAACGGGGACGGATTGCTAGTCGGACCAAGCCCCGAGCCGTTGCTCTATACATAACAAAGCAGCTCCCTTTTTACTCGAAGTAGGAACTAGCTCAGTAGGTTTCAGTGTTGTTTGATATAGGGGGATCTGGGGATCAAGTCCTACTGGCCACTGAGCTAGCTTCCTTTTAAAAGGGGGCTCCTCTTTTGTTTACCCGGTTTGGTCGACCGGGACTGGAACCCACGACCTCAGGTCTATGAGTGGTTAGATTTCGGTTGTTAGAGCCTACTCCCAATACTTGGCAGGCTAAGGTAGTTAGCAGTTAGATTCGCTTATTTTCTTTTGTTTTCTTTTATTTATTCTTATTACATTAACAAGTTACAACTTTATCATTTTTATTTTTATTTATTATATTCTTTCTTTCGACCCATGGTTATTGCAGATAGTTTGTTTCGATGAATCTCCCGCGAGATCCGCGATAGATTCATCGAAAAGCACCCGATACCCCACAAATCTCGACTCCGAAGTCGAGAGGGCCGCTCGATAGTGGCTCACAACCTTGGGAGAAGGGCGAGGTAGAGCGGAACGAGCGAGCGGGGAACAACGGAGGGGAGTGTTCTCACGGAGGAACTAAGCACCCCGCGCAGGAAGTAACCAGCGAGCGAGCGAGAATCAACGAAGAGGAACGCGTGAGGAAAAGAAGAAGAAGGTGAAAAAGAAGAAGAAGAGGAAGGAGGAGGAGGTGCGTAGAGAGAAAAAGGTAATCACGTGGATAAGAGATGCGCAAGAAGGTAGAGAAAAGGAGAAGGAGGAGAGAAAGAGTAGGGAGGAAGAAGAAGAAGAAGGAGAGGGAAGGGGGATGGAGAAACTTACCTGTTTCCTATTCCCAGCTTCGACACTTTCATCCCGTAGGTCGGGGAGAGTGGTTGCGGTGTCGCGATGATATCTTCGTGTCCGCACTCACTACAGCGTGCTGCGCTTGGAACGGAGGTATCGTAACTTGGTTAGGAGGCTCTGTGCTCTTGGCCATCCGAAATGGCACGAAAGAGGTGCGCGGCGGAAGAAGACGACACCGCACGTACCAGGAGGAAGGAAAGCGTAAGGTAGAGGAGAATGCATGGAGGGGATCAGAGAAGAAGAAGAAGGGAGAAGAAGAAGAAGAAGAAGAAGAAGAAGAAGAAGAAGAAGAAGAAGAAAAAGAAGAAGAAAAAAAAGAAGAAGAAGAAAAATAAGAGAGGAAGAAGGAGCGGAAGCAGCAGGCAGCCATAGCCGAGCTGCACTGCTGTGTGCTGGATGGGGCGCATCGTGGTTCTGGGGTGCATGTGGCATTTGTGAGTTAGGGATCGAGGTTGCGAGTGATACGGGAGACATACCTGGTGCTTGAGGCGAACGATATTGGCCGAGATCTGCTCGTACTTCGGGGAGTTGTTGACATCATCGACATTGTAGTCTAGGCTAGATAGGATTTGCCATCTGTAGTCTGGGCGCGGAACGCCAGATAGGATATCAACATTGGCTCTTCATTGATGATGATGATGAGACTTTACCAGCATGGTCAATGTGAGCTCTTGCTGTCTTCTTATTTGGTGAAACTCGTGATGCAATTTTGCTTTTGGTTCAAGGTCACAACTATTTGGTCTTGTGTATATGATGCTGTTTGATTGCTGAAGTTCACTATTGTTCATCTTTCTTCTTCTTCTTCTTCTTCTTCTTCTTCTTATTATTATTATTATTATTATTATTATTGTTTTATGTATGGTTCTAGGTGCAAGTGACATCTGTATGTTGGGGAACGAAGTTGTGAGTGAGGCAAAAGACATACCTGGTGGTGGAAGCGTGCGACATTGATCGCAGTATGCTCGTACTTCAGAAAAACTGTTGTAGTCATCATTCGGCATTGTAGTCTAGGCTAGATATGATTTGTCATTCGTAGTCTGGGCGCGAAGCGCCAAATAGGATACCAACATTGGTTCTTCATCGATGATGATGAGACTATACCATCATTGTCAATTATGAGCTCTTGGTGTCTTCTTAGTTGGTGAAGCTCGTGATGCAATTCTGCTGTTGGTTCGAGGTCACGACTATCTGGTCTTGTGTATATGATGCTGTTTGATTAATGAAATTTGCGTTTACTCATCTTCCTTGCATATTATTATTATTATTATTATTATTATTATTATTATTATAAGTATTATTGTTATTAGTGACATCAGACTTGCTATCTTTCACACTTCACATGTATGCAAAGATGCGCGCAACAAACCGGCGACAATCGCCCACCCAAACTCAGAGATATGGTAGCCGAGAACACAGTTCAGGAACAAGTTCACTTCAAATGGCTAATGGCGCAACAACGCCCACACAACTCTCTGTTCACATCCACACCACTCTGTCTCCTGCCTGATGTCCCATACTCACACACAGATAACTGCGTGTTCATAGACAGACACACCCGCGGTGACTCAAGACACAGAGACACACACACTGAGAAACACTCAGAGACACACACAGTCCACAGTGAAACACAGTTCACAAATGACATGTGATGCACAGTGAAACGAAGACGCAGTGACATACACAGACACGGTGATAGGCCGTGCACTGTGACACAGATACAAAGTCAAAGTGACACAGACACGCTGTGACAATCACACAGTCATAATGCCACAGACATACAGTGCACAAACACACAGTCATGGTGACAAACACAGTTACGCACAATGCGCTGTGATACACAGACACACGGTGCACGATGAAACACAATGCACACTGTGAAAATACACGGTCACACTGCGCGGTGGCACATACACGCTGAGAAAACACAAAGTCACAGAGACCCGGACACAGTGAAACACACACAGACGTTGTGACAAACACACAGACGTTGTGACAAATACACAGACGTTGTGATGAACACACAAGGCACTGTGACACTCACACAAAACTATGACACAGTGACAGTCACGCAGTGATACATGGACACAGCGACACAGACGGTGAAAACACAAAGTCACACTGTGACAAGTACACAGATACATAGTGTGACACAGACTGTGACATACACAACAAGATACAGACAGTGACGTACACAGTGAAGCGCACACGCACAGTGAAAACAAACCCTGTGACGCATACACAGTGGACACACATACACCGTCCCTGTCACACAAACACACAGACTTAGTGTCATATACACTGTGACACACATACACAGGGTCACACTCACACAGACTTAGTGTCACATACACTGTGACACAGATACACAGGGTCACACACACAGACTCAGTGTCACATACACTGTGACGCAGACATGCAGTCACACAGATACTCTTACGCAGTGCACTGTCACGGTGACACAGAGACACAGTGCACGGTGACACAGATACACGGTGCACTGTGATAAATACACAGACACAAGATAACACACACACAGATACACAGCGATGCAGAGTGACACACTCGGATACACAGTCACACCGTGACGCACAGTCACACAGTCACAAACAGTCACACTATGTCAAACACACAGGCTGTCATACAGTGACACATATGCAAGCGACACACAGTGACACACAGTCACATTATGTCCAACACGCATCCATAGTGAAACTCGCACACGGTCACCTGGTGACACATACGCAGGTGACACAGACACTGTGACAAACACAGTGTCACACATTGTGGCACACGCACAAACACTGTGATACATACCCAAATACTGTGACGCACGGTCACACAGTGACAAAGTGACACTCAGACACATGGTTTCTTCTATGGGAGTAAACTAGCGAAGGTGATAAGAGTGAGCGAGGCTCCGAGAAGCCTGCATTATCACCATAATAATAAGAACTAGGTGATAAGAGTGAGCGAGGTTCCGAGAAACCTG
>BFEA01001047.1:224110-239896 GCA_003427395.1 Chara braunii
CCTGCCTTATCACCATAATAATAAGAACTAGGTGATAAGAGTGAGCGAGGCTCCGAGAAGTCTGGCTTATCACCATAATAATAAGAATAGGTGATAAGAGTGAGCGAGGTTCCAAGAAGCCTGCCTTATCACCATAATAATAAGAACTAGGTGATAAGAGTGAGCAAGGCTCTAAGAAGCCTGCCTTATCACCATAATAATAAGAACAGGTGATAAGAGTGAGCGAGGCTCCGAGAAGCCTGCCTTATCACCATAATGATAAGAGCTAGGTGTTAAGAGTGAGCGAGGCTCTGAGAAACCTGCCTTATCACTATAACAATAAGAACTAGGTGATAAGAGTGAGCGAGACTCCGAGAAGCCTGCCCTATCACCATAATGATAAGAACTAGGTGTTAAGAGCGAGCAAGGCTCCGAGAACCCTGCATTATCACACTAACGACACAGACGATGTGATGAGAGGAGCGAGACTCCGAGAAACCCGCCTTATTATCACCTGACCTTGATCTAATGCAAGACGGTAAATAGGCGAAGCAAGACCCTTGAGGTCTACCCTATCACAAACAGACGTCCAGTGAAGATGCGTAGATCCCGAGTGGTCTACTGTACTGTTACTAACGTTCTCGATAGACAGGAAACAGCGAAAGCCATGAAAAGATATCGATCCATTATTAACAAACCAGTTCCTGATTCTACTAAGGTGGAGGTAGGAGGGATCTGACCCCGTGTGATATGTCCTGCTACCTTAACCTATTGATTGATGTCAATCTTATGATTCTACTCCATGTGAGATGAATGATATTTTGTCTATGTATGTCTGAAGGGGAAAGTTTTGGCGATGTTAGCTCTATGTTTCTCTCCCTTCAGACGACTATCCCTAGAAGCTAATCTAATAGGAGGTTAGAGAGGCTGCTCATAGGGAGTTATATCGATGTACTATTATTCTCAACTAGAATGAAATTCTCTATATTGAACTTCAGATGGGATCATGTCGATGGCAAAGAGGTGTTGAGACCAAGTTGGCCTGTGTGTGATTGCAGGTCATCGTGATGAAGAAAACTCATTATGAGTCTATACAAGACTACATGCTGTTGCCTTATGGTAACAGGTTGGTTCGCCAACTCAACCTTCACTCACCCTCTACACCCACACTTTGCATCGACCTCTGCACTGAAAGGCATTTTTGATTTCTGGTCATTGTCTAAAGGGTCTGTGTTGGTAAAAAAGGGTCCTTGAAATGGTTGAAGTCATATTTGGATGAATGACTGAGTCGAAAAGGGGAATGTCTTACTGAAAGGTTGGAAGTGTAAGTGTAATGTGGGTAAAAGTGAATAAATTGTTGACTCTGTTAGAATTGTGTAATGCATTGGGATTTGTTTGCAGGTCAGTAAAACGACCAGCCACATGCTATTCACGGTAACCCATTGAGAAACTTATGCTATCATGGGCCTTGATCCAGATGTTTTGTCAACACGCGATTCATACATTTGGTTTGAATATCCAACCTTGTTCTTCTCCCTGATTGTTAAGCAGATTATGATTATTGCTAAGGCTACGGGCCTTATTCATTTCATGTTCATTTCATCTATATTGTTTGAAAGGTCAATGACCTATGTTTGTCCCTTGATGAATTCGGACTGTTTGTGTGAATGTGTTATGTGTATATGACATCTCCGCGCCTAATTACTCAAGCCTATCTCATTTTCATTGTATATGTGATATGACAAAGGATTCTCATAGAGAGATATATTGAACGGACTTAATCACTAGGTAATGTGGGTATATGTCTCATATGCAACCCCTGATAATTCAGGCACTGAGGGGATCCGGCTTTGGAAAAGGGAGCTAAGTCATACCTATAGGAACTATTTATAGGCAAAGCATAGTATGCGCGAACGTTCGTCAGTCGAGTCGACCTGATTTGTAAGTCGGTCCGGGAGATCAGCGCCCCGATTTTCGACGCGTATACGGGTCTCTCTTAGGCGTTCAATTGCGCGTATGCCTATGCTACGGGGATCTAGCAAACGCCCTCGGCTGGCTTACCTCTGCGATTGCAAGTAAAAGCCTTCGCACGTGAGTCAGTAGCTCAACAGGGATATGCCCACCTTAGGGATGGTGACAGCTCCCGCAAGTGGAGGTGAGTTGTACCTCGCGGGATCTCTGTCCTGTCGCAGGGAGTCGCGGTAGGTATAGCTGGCGCGCACGGTCGGAGTTGGTCTTAGCTGAAACACTTCTAAAAAGAACTCATGCGTGATGCGACCGTGGGGTCCTACACAAAAATTACTTTACGTCTGGGTGTGAGACCGTTGCGCCCGACATCGTGGCCTTGGCAAGTTCCATGGTACGTGAGACAAAGTGTGAATCCGAATCATTAAAACTTAATCCACATCGAGACGTCCACGCTCATTATCGTCAAACGCATATGCTCGATGTCGCTCCGTCATTACTTCCACCATAGCAACATTTTCTTGTGGCGTGAGGAACCCTGACTCCCTTATTATCAAATCTCCTTCAGTCCTCTCATTGATACAATACGACCCATGTTCTGCATCCTCCTTCATTTGCCATATCAGTTCACGTTCCTGCTCATAATAGAATTCTTCTTTCGTAGTTATGAGCATATGAACGGGGTGACTCTTCTCAGTCACACGCTTCTACCTCCTTTTGGAGCCCTGCTTAAGCCCACCCCTAAAAAAGGTTGACTTGCAACACGACTCTGAGGTACCCCTGACTCACATGCCCTCGTTGGCAACCGGTATACGAGTTCCACTTCTCCCTCGCCAGAATCTTCTACTATTCTTTCCCTCAAAGCCTGTACGGCAATGAGATATGTCATCCCATATGCTGACACTATCTCCATGACATTGTTGATGTTCGTTAGGCTTAAACACATCCCGCCCGTAGGCTCACACTCCTCTTCGTCGTCGCCCGTTAATCTCTTCCTCTTCCCTTTTGATTCTTCAAACGTAAAGGAACCTGGGTTTGGCCTGTTCCTCATGCTACGAGGTCCTGTATTATGACAGATAATAATCTCGTAGTTGTCACAGACTGGATCACTTAAGACGACGTACATTGTGCCGTCATGCTTGTTAAGTATCGTTGACTCAGTGCGGCAGAGAAATGACCTTCCCAACAGAAGAGGATAATCCAAATTGGGCATAACGAAGAAGCAGGACTGCACCTTCACTTTCCCGATTTCAATCACCACGTTCGAGGCCGTCCTAGTAAAAGGAGTCTTCCCGCTTGCACCATAGAGGAAGCCTGAATCCATCCGATCAATATCCATTCCCAAGCGGAGTGCATCAAATTCCTTGACGATGTTCATTTCGGCTTCTGTGTCGAACATCCCTCTACACGGCTTACCCTTTATACTCAGGTTCACGCTCCCGGTCCCGATCGATTTCCAATCCATTTTTGTCCTAGAAACCGCTCAGTGAGCCTCAACCAGAATGAGATTTCTCAATCTTACACTTGCTACCCTTCGACAAAAGAGACGCGTCTTGAATCCTTCCCTAAGTTTAAGCACGGATGCGAGGATATCCTTTAAATTAAGCAGGTCATTATGCCCCTCCAGAAACCTATCGACTATGGCTTTAATCTCCAGACCAGGTACTGCATACTTTTGCTTTCGCAAGCCTTTTCCTCTCGCTGCTTTCTCTTGCCTATCCTTCGGTTTTCTTTTTTTTGCGTGTTGAGCGGCTTGTTCCTCCTCTTCCTTCCTAAGTTGCTCGTCTTCCTCATCCTTTTTGCCTTCGTCCCGCACATCAATGACTGGTTCCTTCTCCCGAGGCTGACCTTCATTCGGAGGCTCCTGACTGCTACTGGATCCCCCTTCTTACTCCTTGTGCATACGGCTTGTGGGACCGTGGGTTGTCCTCGAGGTTATCGAAAAGCAATGCCTGATCGCGGGGTTGAACCCAAGGTCTTACAAGCTGGCTTAGCACTTGATGACCCCGTCTCTAGGCCTAATAAAAAGACCATTGGTTTCGCCACTTCCTCGCAAATGGACCTCATCTTCAGATTTAGCCTCTGCATTTTCTCCATGAGGTCTTCCATTCACTCCATGGTTTCACTTACCCTTTCTTGGCAATATGGTTCCTCCTTTTCCTCTACTTCTATCACCACTGGTTCTTCCATTCTGATATCTTCTCACTACTGGTTCTTCCATTCTGATATCTTCTTCGGACTCACTATTGGCCAATTCTTCCACCTTTATTGTAGGTCTTACCTCTTCCTCTTGCCAAAGTCGAAACATAGCTGGTGGTGGCGGGCCTTGTTCGGCTCGGCGGAGTGCCTCCTCTCGCATACCACCAGGAATCTTGGGGTCAATATATTTTCCATACTTATCATAAACATCCCCATCCATGTTCGTCGAGATAAGACCATTCCTCTCATCTACCGTTCGAAGCTGGCAAAACTTGAAGGTAGGTTCAGTACAGCTACCATAAGCCATTGAACTGAGAAGAGTGGTGTGAGCGCTGCTGAGATTGAAGGTTACCACAGCGACGACGAACCGCTGCCACAACAAGGGAATGTAACTACTACTGCGGAAAGGACTACATGGTTGGTCGATAGAGACTCAGAGTCACAGTCTTTGCCACTGACAGAACTTCGAGTTGTTGCTGATATGAAGACTGTTGTCTTCAATCAAGACTATAGTTTCTTTTGACAGCAAACAGGTCGTTGTGCCTTTGACTATTACGGATGTTGTGTTTTCAGCTGATGTCGTAACTGTGTGGTAGGGAAGTGTTGGGTGCTGCTGCTGAGTTCAAAATCGTAAAGGTGTTGTTACTAAGTTAGGAAAACCACTATTGCAGACTGAGTTCAGGGTTATCATTCTCAATGGTTAGGCTTCGTCGCATCTACGGAATGTGAGTGTGGATTAAGTGTTGCTGCCTTCCTCGGATCGTTGCCTGATTGTTTCAAAACAACGGGACTGTTGTGGTTAAGATCAGCGTTACTGGCGTGCACTCGAAGTGGCGTTGTGTTGCCATTTCATGCCATGTACTGGTTGTTGCTTCTTTAAGAAGCTGCTGGTTCATTCAAGCCCTGGTGCTGGTCTTTTCCTCTTCATAGTTTGCTGATGGAACGATGAGTTGGAGATTACTGTTACTATAGTATCTTGTTGCGGCGTCAAGGATCCGTTAACACTGATCCTCATGTTTTGACCATCATAGCGGGGCCCTCAGGCACATGAAGATACTAAGGCCCTCTCGTGTGAGTTGAGTTGGCCCCTTCTCGTATCTTGAGCGTCTGACTTTTCTCCTTCTATCCTTCTTAATCTCAGTCTAGTCTGTGATTGGAGAGGAAGGCAGAAGGTGGGATTGCAACCCGTTGGACCGCATCAAGACCTTTGTGGGGGTTGATCCATCGATTGTGGAAGCTCTGCCGGAGCCCAGGCGGGACTCTGGAGGCAGGGAACTCAGGGGTAGGCCGACACTATTCCACTAAAGTCCCAATAAACCCCTATCTATACAAACCTGGTGTTTGGTTTGTTTGATTTTGACTTGTGTATATGTCTTGATTGCGTTTTCATGACTTCAACTAAATCAAAAAAGAAATCCACTATGCATGTTAAGTCATCTGTCTGTGGTAAAAATCATGATGTTTGCATGCGATGATTTGAAATGGGGCTGGAGATGGGGTCCTCCTAACTGATCCGGTCACTTTGCTGCTTGCATAAGACATGGAAATGGGCTGGAAATGAGGTCCTCCTGACTGATCCGGTCGCTTTTCTGTTTGCCTAAGACATTGAAATGAGGCTGAAGATGAGGTCCTCCTGACTGATCCGGTCGCTTTGCTGTTTGCCTAAGATATTGAAATGGGGCTGGAGATGAGGTCCTCATGACTGATCCGGTCGCTTTGTTGTTTGCCTAAGACATTGAAATGGGGTTGGAGATGAGGTCCTTACGACTGATCCGGTCGCTTTGTTGTTTGCTTAAGACATTTAAATGAAATGGGGCTGGAGATGAGGTCCTTCTGACTGATCCGGTAGCTTTGTTGTTTGCCTAAGACATTGAAATGGGGCTGGACATGAGGTTCTCCTGACTGATCCGGTCACTTTGCTGTTTGCTTAAGACATTGAAATGGGGCTGGAGATGAGGTCCTCCTGACTGATCTGTCACTTTGCTGTTTGCCTAAAACATTGAAATGGGGTTGAAGATGATGTCCTCCTGACCGATCTGGTCACTTTGCTAAATCAGTCAGAATTTCTTTTTGACAAAGGTCTGACTTTTCTCCTTGTAAGAATAGTTCATCCTAAGTGTGTTAGTGATTGCATGGGTTGACCGAGAACAACTTGGAAAAGTCAATAAACAAAGTAAGATACAAGACTGATGTTTTTTTTATAAGGACAAGCGAAAAATGAAAAACTTTGGATGAACGAACCCTTGTTTTGGCTGAATCCGTTGTGAACATGACATACTTATTGGCAATGACTTGTCTTTTTGTTCAGACTCTATTTATCTTCTGCATTATAGGGTAGTATGTGAGTGTTCGCCTTATGCTTGAGCGATAGGCAGGTAGATGTTCACTTTTGTCTTCGCATTTGATTTTTTTTATGCATGATTGTTTTGGTAGGGCATTGACTAGCCTCTGAGCAAGTAAAAGTTTTGAGAGTCTCGTTTTCTTAGGGGACATGCTGCTAAAATTTATGCTCAATACTCAAAGTTAGTCAAGTTTCAGAAGATGCCAGCGAGGATAGGATATAACTTAGTCTTTGGGGACAGTAAGAATTATGAAAACCTTCCCTTCTAAAGGAAGTTAGTCTATTTTTATATTTTTTTCAGCGTCATGAGTTTTTCTCTTTAAATTTGGTATACTAAATATTATTCGAACACACTTCACTAAAGGAAGTGCTGCCAAAATTTTCAGGATTTTCACATCGTTACCGGACGCTACTACTAAGTAGCTTAGAGTATCATACGAAGTTGAACTCCATTAACTCGACAGGCGATGCCTGACTTGATTTTGTGACGCAGGTCATTGCTACCCGCGATTGTTCTTCGGAGTCTTAAGCTTCATCAACTTCTGCTATTAGAGTGATAGCAGGTCGATTTGCGACTCAACTCCTACCCACCATGATACCCTCGTCCAGATGTCTGTTACCCCGTAGGCGAAAGGCATTTCCGTGTGAATAAAGTTCTTATTCTCTTAACTTCTCTTGAATGGTCATGCAAAAGTTATGTGAATCGGGGTAGACGGTTATGCCTTTCTTTAGTGGGGGTCGGAAAGAGGCGTGTGAGACATGAACATGGGAAAAAAAGAGGTTGACCACGTTTTGTAGCATCGGTCTATGAATTTTCATTGGATTTCATGTGTGTGCAGGTATGTATGGGAGCGAGAGCGCGCTCCTGGATTGAGAGTGATATGAATGAATGAGTGTAGGGTGTGAGTAACAAGCAGCAACTATGGCTGTGAGAATTACTCTCCCTGATTTACTCCGATACTCTCCCTTTTGTTTTTATTATTTTACTTGTGCCTCACGCATCTAGCAAGTAGGCAGGAGTAGCTGAGCTCAAGGATTAACACTCGATCTTCTATCAGACTGAGACTTGGTTGACTATGACAAATTGTTCGCCAACCCGTGACTACTCTTATTTTCTTTCCTAAGGGGAGGGACAAGCGAATCCCGTCTCAAAGGGGATTTGCTTTTTAGATTATTAGTCGGACGTTGGTCCTGAGCCTGGAATTCGAGGTCCTTGTCCAGGACATCCTAGGCTCTAGTCCAGCACAAAATGGTTTCCCCTGTTAGCCGACCCTACGCCTCTTGCTTATCGTCACCTATTGCCTAAAAGACAGGGGCGTCGCAAGGGCTGCACGACTTATCCTTTAGCCGTGCAATATCGTGAAGGAGGAACCTTTCATGATATTTCACTTTCGACACTTGAGTGTCGTACGCAATCCCGAAACCCGTGAGAGGTTGCGCAGATGTGGGTAACGCATGAAGCGTCGTCATGACAACAGATCAAGCGAGTACACATGACTGAGCGTTATGTTTCTCTTAGCGCCTGCATTCTTTTTATACAACTTTGCGCAACCCTCACTCAGACACATTGGTCTTCTGCGTTATGGGTCAGGAAGAATGAAAAAGGGACTAGGCTTATTTGTTTGTCCGAGTTAGTTAGTTTTAGTTGTGTGTCGCATGATTGAGTTAGGATGTCTTAGTCGACCGACACAGAATCGTACATGGGAGATCAACGCCCCAGTGTGACATTTCACGTACAGGTCCGAGCTAGGCGTGGACCGCGTGTACCCCCTATGCTACAACATATGAGAAACGCCCTCGGCTGGGTCACCTCCACGATTGCATGCAAAAGCTTCCGCGTATGATTTAGTAACTCAGCGGGGATACGCCCACCTAAGGGATGGTGACAACTCTCACGGCTGGAGGTAAGTTGTACCTCGCGAGACCCTGTCCTGTCATAGGGACTTGATGGAGGTATAGTTGGCGCACTCAGCTGGAGCGGCTATGTCGCTTCCCTTTTTCGTGAAGTGACTTGCGAATTGTGCCAATCCTGCGTGACGCGGTCGGGAAGGTCCCCCTAGCGGGGACCGTGTGCTCGACAGGTGGCGCCGTTGCCGGGCGTCTCGGTTGCCTAGGGAGGTCCGCAGTGAACGAGTTTGGGTTCAGTGCAGAACGATGATCAAGGCAAAACGACACTTTTTATAATGAAAGAATGATATAGTGTGTTTTTGACTTTGATATTGTCCGGTATGACCTAAGGGAATATCCATATGAATTTTGTCAAGCCCAAAAAAGGGCCTCGTTGTCATGTTTAGAAACGTTAAGTATCAAGACTTTGCGTGCCGTGGATGAAATTGTAAAGTGATTCTATGGTGATGTGAGGGTCTATGATTGAGTCCTAAAGGTTTAAACCAAGTAGCTGGGCACAACCTCCTAAGTTGTTTTTTAGGTTGGACTGGCTATAAGGGAAGGTTGAAGTTAATAAAGTGATTAGGTTGACCCTGTATAAGTGTTGTATATTGATAGGGAACTGATTTTCGAAGATCAAAATGGTGGACGATGAACTTAATGAGGCCAATGGCGCGGGCCAGCAGTCGGTTACGTTGGGTCAGCTGGTTGCTCTGCTGGATGGGTGAGCGGTGACGTGATCCAACATCCCGAAGGTTCAGATCCTCCACTTCAAAAGAGAGAAGGTGTCAGAATGGCTTGAGTTGCTCGATCAGATTACTGACGAAATGACAGAGGAGGATAAATTTCGTCAAATCTCTAAGTATGTCTGGTGGGAGATGCGGCCATAAGTTATGCGGGTAGCAACTGAGGCTGCAGGCAATTGGGGGAATTTTAAGGCGGAAATGCAGAGGCGATATCAGTTAGGGGATGACCTCCTTACTATGGAGGACTTGGAAAGATTAAAAATGTCTGATTTCACGAGGGTAGGTGCCTTCGCGATGGCGTTCGAAAAGATGGTCAGAAAGGTTCCAAGACTAGAAGAAGAATCCCAATGTGCCATCTTCTTGAGCAACTTTACGGAGTGTGAGAGTGTTTCTCTGACAAGAAGAGGAGCTATAGGGCAAAAACTAACATGGGAAACAGTGAAACAAAGCTTGGCAGATGGAGAACTGGACCAGGTATACCAGTTTCAAATAAAACAACAACGGCAGAAACGAAATGTCTGAGTTGTTACTGAAGAAGCACGTATCAACCTTCAACAACTCATTGCAGATGGAATAGCCAAGTACCAAGCCGACCAACAGAAGGCAGCAGGGAAACATGTTTCGACAGTGACCCAGCCACTGACAAAAACTGCAAAGAATGTGGTGGAGCAAGTGGATGATGATGACGATGATGAAGAGGAAGAACCGACAAAACTAACGAAGAGTCAAAAAAAGGTGAGGAACCAAGCCGCAGGTGGTCAAGGTTTGGGAAACAATGCAGGAGTGCAGGCCGATGCGCCAACCCAAGTAAACACGAATCAGGCAAGTACATGTGGGGCACCGCCACAAGGGCCAGTACTGGTTGGATCTTGGTCGGGGGCCATTCCTCCTTTCTGACCAGGATGTAGTCCATATGACCCATGGTCATTTGACAACCAAGCCGGGCCACCCGTGGGAGGGCCGACTACGCATACTGCAGAAGGGTACCCGAGTGTGCCAGCTCAAGGAGTAAACTGGCAAGGAGGGGGTCAACAACAGCCACCGATGTCGAGCACATCGGTCCGGCACCGCACGAGGCAGCGCGGGACCCTCCCGGCCACGTCACGCAGGAGTTGGTCTGAATCCTTCGTCGCGAATATACATGGAGCTTCCGAAGCCGCTCCGGTCGAGTGCGCCAGCCTTACCTCCAGCGAGCCCCTATGACAGGATAGGGCCTACGCGAGGCACGACTTACCTCCACCTTACGGGAGCTGTCACCTCCTTTCGGTGGGCGTATCCCCACCGAGCTACCAGTCCACAGTACGAAAGCTAATCAATTGCAATCGCAGAGGTGGACCAGCCGAGGGCGTTTCTCGTTCGCTGTAGCATAGGGAGTACGCGTTGTAATACGCCTCTATCGAACCCGCACGCGAACCGACGCACTGGGGAGGCTGAGGTCCCAAGCGCGACTCGACGTCGGTCGACTAGGACGCATCCCACATACCACGCTGTCGGCGCGAATACCCTTACAAGGGTATCCGTCCTGGTTTTTGCAAGTGACAGAAAATAGTTTTGGTTTAAAATTTAAGTATACCGTGCTAGGCGCGGCTACGTATGTAACTTACGTTGACAGGAGGGTTGACTATAATAGAGAGTGCGTGGGCGCGCAGGTTTGAGGCGCGCGTGATTMTTTCTSTTGTTGATCATAAAGYCGGCACGGACGTCGGTCGTATTGTTTAATGATATTATTAATACCTTTTTATTTTTGATTAAGTAGGAACTGGGGATATTTCCCTTTGATTGGTGCGTTGGCTAAGGCGAGCGCTTTGTGTGAGGACGACGGTGACAACGGAGACAGTGTGACTGTGGTAGGTCTCGGCACACGGAGGGGCGCGAGTGGCGGCTGTGGTACAGCTTTGGTAAGTCGACGCAGACGCTGGGCGGCCGCGTGCAAGGTTGTAGGCGGAGATGAGGCTCAAAGCAATTTCCCTGGCCCTGAGCGCAGCGCCGCACCGCCTTATATGGCACTCGGCGTGTATTGGTTTCAGGCTTGGGCATAGCCCTATAGGTTACGGTATCGGACTACCATTATGAAGGTTTGGGGATCGAGGCCAGCAAGTGTCAGCGCAGCAGCGGCGGAGCGCTATGGAGAGAACCGAGGGGTTGAGGGCCCGACGGGGCTATCCCCTTTTGGTTTTGTTGACAAGCGCGGCGACAAGCCCGATCCACGGGACCGGTGAGGCTTAGTAGTCCCCATACCCTGCTTAGAGATTTCTATTTATAATAATTTATTTTATCTTTGCTTTTTCTATATTTACCTATTATTTCTATTGGTATTTGCGGTCCCGTTTTGGTTCGGGGTGCGGTACCGCAACTGGCAGTCCACGTCTTAAAGAACCGCAGGTGGGGGTACCACCGCGGCTAAGTCCTTCGGGACATCCGTTAAAATTGGAACGATACGAAGTAGATTGGCGTGGGGCCTCGACACCGGTAAAGGCTATAAAACGAGGGCCGACCGACAACCTGAGCTTTTTTGAGAGGCGGGGGTTGTCGGACCACGCAATGGAAAGCGGAGCGGCCAAGGCTGTCGGACCGCGGGCTATGCTGGGTATGGACAGGCCGGGCAGCAGCGGGGACGACCCGAAGCAAAGGCGGTGGTCGGGGCGCAGCGGAGCAGTGGGTGGACTGACGCTGAGGTGGAGGCCCGCAGCGATAGTGACGAGCAAATCGTTCGTCGGGCTTGGGTATAGGGACGAAAGACTAATCGAACCGTCTAGTAGCTGGTTTCCTCCGAAGTTCCATCAGGGTGGCAGGCGCTGTCGGGCAGGGCCGCTGCGCTAAGGTGCCGAGCACTGCGCAGGCAACGATAGTTTGGGCAATGGGTTGCGTCGTGCAGTAGCGAGCGGGCCAGGATACGTGCGGGGTACCAATGAGCCGACGAGCGGCATGGCGCTGTGCAACAGCGGGGCGGAAGGGTTGGCCAGGCAGCGCAGCGTTAGACAGCACCTGAAGGAGGAATAGCACTGTGAGACTGGGCGCTGCAGTAGCGGCTAACGCAGGAGTGCCGAAGGCAGCAAGGCAACGGAGGAGCCGTAGGAAGGGGGGAAATGGACCTAGACAGGCAAACGCTAGGTGCATTCAGAGGGCAACGGAGCTAGGAGTAGAGCAAGCAGCGGGCGGATGACCGGGAGCCAAGGCAGCAGGGTGGCGGAAGTAGGAATAACCCGGGTGAACCTGCCCCGGACTTCCGCCCGGGTGCATTCGCGTGGAGATGGCGGAAGGGTGACCCAGGCGCTGTGGAGAAGGGGTAGCGCACTCGATTTTGGAATCGAGCAGAAGGAGAGTCGAAATCAGGGTTCTGGAGGGCTGCGACCGCGGCTATGAGGTTAGTTTTAGATGATAGTTAGTAAGATAGAAGAGACGAAGAAAAATGGGTGCGCGGGGATATTGGGACATGGCGGAGTTAGCAGCGGGGAAGACCGAAGCTACGTCCGATTCATGATGGAATCGGGTGAGTTATAGTGCTAATCGGGGGTTCTCCATCATTGCAAGTACAATGGCGAATTCAAATCTAGGCTTAATTCTAGTATGGAGTTAGTATAGGAGGTGTTAGTGAGAAAACCGATGCGCGGAGTGACCGGGAAGAAAAAAAAATAAAAAAAAATGAACCTGGACGCACTTTGCGCCAGGGGCATTCGACGAAAGCTATGGTGAAGCGTGGCGAACGAGAGGGAAATAAGTTCGTTTTTCGCCCGTTCCTCACCGGAATCGGGCGAGGTAGAGGTCTATATGGGGGTTTTAGCAAAGGGCGAATGCAATGATGATGTTAGTTTCAGAAGAAAGTCCGTAGATTAGGGAGTTAGTAGAAAAAGTGAAGTACGTAGAACTATGGAGGGAACGGGGGGAAGAGGAAAAGGAAAATGTACAGTGCAGTTAGTCACGAACAGGATCAGGCATAGGAGGAGGTGATTCCGGGGTTCTGACCCCGGGCAACCATCGTGGTGAAGTTAGTTTGGGAAGGGAGTCAGTAGAGTAGGAGATAGAGGAGGAATGGGCTGCGCGGAGGAGTGAGGGAGAGAGTGAATGAACTTAGACAGGGCTAAAAGCTAGGTGCATTCGGGAAAGGTAGGAAGGAGGAAGTACGCACCTGGTCGGGTCCTTGTAGAAGATTCGATCGAATTTTGCCCAATTTATTCGATGATTTTGCGTGAGGAAGTGGGGAGAAATAAGCCGAGGGGTCGGAGACTTACCTGTTGACCAACAGATATGGCTCAGCGTGCAGACGGAAGCCACGTGGTTGAGCACCACCGAGAGGCAGTTCGTGACTCTACCCCTTCGGCGCATTCGGGTTCGCGTATCCGGCCAAAGGGGGGGGGGATCTAAATGCATGAAAGATCAGTAAGGAAGGAAAATGATGATGCGTGGGTACGTACCTGGTTGGACGCGAGTGTGAGGCGAGGAGCCTGGGTGGCTGTTTGAGGTCCACTGCTGGGTTCTGTTGAAAGACATCGGACTGAGGGCCGTATCCGAAGGTGGCTTGGAAGGTGGCGAGCCATTTGTGGAGGGTGAGAGTTCAGGGGAGGGGTAAGCAGGTGGCAACGCTGCTCCTCCTTACCTGCAGGCATCACTAACCCGTGTAGTACCAGGTTAACCGCGGGAGTGCAGACTTATCCGAGGGCTGGAGAAGCAAGGAGTAAGACTGCAGATTGACTGGTTACGACTGATCAGCGGCTGTTACTTAGTTGCTTTTCGCAGAGCAGCTGCATAGATCATGGTTGGGGATGGCTCACGAATTGCGGTTGTGCCTGAACAACGTGTGAAAGAGAAATACAGTCTGCTGCGGGCTGAACACAGTCTACAGCCGTGAGTGGTTGTCGACAGTGTACGAGTGGCCGCTGTTGCTGCTGGCTGTTGATGCGGGTGACTGTGATTGCTGATTGTTGACCATCGCCGGGGACTGTTGCTGCCCGCCGATTAGTGTTGTGTACCGCTGCATATTGCCGTAGGAGGTGGCCGGTTGTTAAAGGCCGCGAGGCAGCGGGGATTGGGTAAAGGAGGTCATTGCTGTGAGATGGGCGCTCGTCAGGAGAGTTGGACTGACGTTTTGACTGCGGTTTGATCGAGTTGTTAAACTTTGGCCGCCATTGTGGGGCCCTCAGGCGATCCAAGATTACAAGGCCCTCTCTTGCGAGACTGAGAGCACCATTCTTGGATCTGAGAGTCTCACACTTTTCTCTTTCTATCCGTCTAACTCTAAGTCTAGTCCTGTTCAGAGAGGAAGGCGGCAGGCGGGATTGCAACCCGTAGGACCACGTCAAGACTCTGTGGGGAGTCCACCCACCGATTGCGGGAGCTCTGCCGGAACCTAGGCGAGGTTCAGGAGGCAGGGAACCTTCAGGTAAATCATCTTCATCCGTACAGCCTACTACTACCCATGTTTGCCTATAAGTACCCTTGCCAGTTGGGGATGTCGTGCTTCTCTACGATTCATCGCTGGAAAAGCAGTGGTCCAGGAAACTCGATAAGAGGTGGTTAGGTCCCTACCGGATTGCACGGGTTGGAGACTTCGGAGCATACAAGATTGAAGAGCTAAATGAGACTGAGTGGAAGGATTGGGTAACTTGAACACGACTGAAGAAATTTGTAGCGAGAGAAGAGGTAAGAGAGATGACCTGACTGCCTTTAGAATAGAAGTAGCAGGGTGTGTAGGTTAGGTAGGATGCATGCTGTATGAGTGTGGTCTAGTCTGGGCTTGCTTTGATTATCACCTGTTTGTTTACCCCAATGTGTGCCTTGCGTCTCCTTCGCCTGTTGTGCAGGTCTGACTTTACGAAGACATCCATGCCAAGAGGAGGGAAGGGGACACAGCTGCCTCGGAGGTCGTTGGGAGCATCAGGAGGATATGAGCGGCATGGGCCTCGCCATCGAGAGAGTACTCCGGTGTACGACGATGGGGACATCGAGCTATTCCTGGACAACTTTTGGGATCATGCGAGGCGTATGGGCTGGACAGTGGCTCAGACGATTGAGAGACTGAGGGGGACAGGCAGGTTCGAGGAGCCCATTGCCAGGATTCGTAGGGAGGCAACGACGAGGCAAGAGGTGGAGATGAGGATGGAGGAGTTGCGACCCTCGCCGGTGGGACCAGATGGCAGGCCGATTCGTCTAGAGATCGGAAATGTGACAGACTTCATCCCTGCTTTCGAGTGGTTCATGCAGAAGCAGGGTATACCGAGAGATGAGTGGGCGACGACGTTACCCCTCTGGACTAGAAAGGCGGAGAGGGCACTGGCTACGCAGGTCAGGAACATGGCCCGGGGTGGGAGGAAACCCGGGGAGGGGCTACCTACCGTTCGCTGAAGCCATGGGCTACGGCGCCTGTCACTTCGCCGCGCCCGCTTCCGGGGTCCTCAGCGACCAGCAGGGTCATCCCTTTCAGCAAGATCACTCTTAGTCCTTAACCACAGGCCATTTTAAGATCTTTTCCTTCGCAAAATTTTCACAGTAATCTCGGTCGTGTCACGCAGGAATGTTCAATCCTCTCTCCGGTCCCTTCGGATCAGCTCTCCTTCGCGCAATCAGAAGAGCGCGGAAGCCGCCAAAGAGGGAACGTTAGTTTTCTTTTGGCAGAGAGCAAGGGGCCAATCAGGGCTCTTTTTAATGACTGCTTGAGTACGACTTTTTCCGAAA